>WHYT01014838.1:29467-76941 GCA_009806455.1 Tetrax tetrax | reverse complement strand
CTTTTTTTTTTTTTTCCTGTAATTTTTTTTCTGTGTATATGTCAGGATGCTTACAGTCTCCTTCCTTGGATAAGTTGACTTCTTTACCCTTTCCCAGATGCCTGGCCTAGCGTGTGCTGTTGCTTTTGAAGATGAAGCTGCACCTCTGCCCCCTCTAGATCTGAATTTCTATCATTTTCCCTACTGCCTAGTTCTGAATTTCTAGCTTTTTTCCTATTGCTGTCCAGATCTGTGGGAGGTTCTTTTTTACTCTGCTCCTACATAGGTCTGTCTCACCTGGCATCCCTTCTCCACTATACACACCTCAGGAAGAAGCCAGGCTAAGACAAGTAGGATCCCAAGCAAGATTTAGAGGTGGATACTCTCAACTGTGTTCAGTTTTGGGCTCCTCACTACAGGAAAGACATTAAGGTGCTGGAGCATGTCCAGAGAAAATCCATGAAGCTGGTGCAGGTTCTGGAGCATGAGTCTTGTGAGGAGCGGCTGAGGGAACTGGGGTTGTTCAGTCTGGAGAAGAGAAGGCTGAGGGGAGCCCTCATCGCTCTCCAACTGCCTGAAAGGAGGGTGTAGTGAGATGAGTGTTGGTCTCTTCTCCCACGTAACTAGTAATAGGATGAGGGGAAATGGCCTCAAGTTGCACCGGGGGAGGTTTAGATTGGATATCTGGAAAAATTCCTTCATAGAAAATGTTGTCAGGCACTGGACCAGGATGCCCAGGGAAGTGGTGGAGTCACCATCCTTGGAGGTATTTAAAAGATGTGTAGATGTGGCATGTAGGGACATGGTTTAGTGGTGGCCATGGCAATGTTGGGTTAATGGTTGGACTTGATCTTAAGAGTCTTTTCAAACCTAAATGATTCTATGAAAAGCAAATGTAACTGTTTAGCCAAAACAAAAAGCTTTATTTCCCCTCCTTCATCACACCTAATCCTGACCAAATCAGGAACCTGAGTTCTGCCTCCCTGTCCCTCTCACACCCTCCCTCAGTAAACCAGCCTCAGCCTAATGCTCCTCACCCATTCACCAGCTCCCCAGTCCCATGAAACCAGAGCCCTACACGCTTCCTCATGCCATACCTGCAGTGGGCATCTCCCTTCCAGTGTTTTCATGTGCGCAATCCAGCACAGCCACCACAAGCTACTAGTGTGCTATTAGGAGAGGAGGCTTGGATGGGTCACATCTTTCAGGCCTCCTGAATTACAAAGCCCCAGACAATTGTTTGATAAAGCCAGTTCTGGCCCAGGTCCTGGTGGTTCAGGGAACCTTCTCTGGAAGGGGGCTTGTTTGCAGGCTGTACTCCTACGCTCCACATCTGCTTTTGGGAATCTGCGTTCACAGCCTTCCTGTCCAGCTCATTTCCTCACAGTCAACTGTTAAAGCAACCCCACATGGGCTGATAAGGACCATTCTGGCAAAGAGGTCAGCTTGCTATTGTCTCTGCAGTGTCCATGCTGACTTGCTCCATTCCTTCCTTTCCTGCTCCATGGAGCTCAAAGGCTACATAGCCTGGAGCTCACTTATCCATCATGCAACAGATCCTGCTCAGGGAAGATGGGATTTCAGAAGGAGCTCAGGTTGTGCATCTAGAGATGTGGGAGAACTTGCGATCCAAGCCTGGTATGGATGACAGGCAGTAGAAAGCCTGTAAGGCTCTTGGTGTTTACCACAACAGACAGCATTAAAGAAAGAATTCTTTTGGACTCTTTCCCTCTACTTTATGTCTCCAGAGTGGTAATGGATAGCAACAAATCCCCCTGTATTTCCAAACATGCATCTGAGATAGATATGTTTGACCCCTCCAGAAAGGTCTGGGGCAATCAAAGCCATGCCTGTTTCTTGCACAGTGTGAAGACGGTCCCATGGAGCACACAGGTCTCCTGGAAAGTGCTTCATAGAGCTGAAGGGCTGGTGCTCCTCAGGTTGTGTTTGCTGTTGCCTGATAGTCTGTGCTCCCCAACAGCACTGCCATGGACAGCATGTCCCTGGTATCTCTCTCCTCAATCACACGCCACCACCCAGTGGGACAGCTCAGCCCAGCCTTCCACTTCTCTGACTAAGAGAGGAAATTAAAAGGAAAAATGTGCGTTAAGCCCTTTCATTAATAACCAGAAACGCACAACACAAGTGATGCTCAGTGAACGTGTCCCCTCCCCTTGTCCATGTATCTGCCATCCACAACAGCTCGCCTCGACTGCACATTCCAGCCAGGACGGGACTTGTGCCCTACACAGCGGTTCTGTCCCTCTCCCAGCTCGGCAACTCATCAGACAGAAAGCCACAGAAATTAAACGATTAGTCTTTATTTCTATACACATGGGGCATTGATCTTAGGGTCTGTTTTATGGGCTGGGGAGGGGGGAAATGGGACGCGGACAGGGTGGAGGGGAGCATGAGTGTGTTTCATTTATGAAGTCAAGCCCTGTTCTAGTGAAAATTTAAGTTCCTGTTTCTTTCTCTCTGTATTAGACTCCCTGTCCTCTTACAGGAAGTCTTAATAAAGTCTCCAGGGATGTTTAAAATGAATTTTAAAAAAATCATAATCCCCATATGGAAGCATTGGCATCAGTAAGATACACCACTGTGTGATAGCATGGAGCCAGGGAATATTTGAAGGCCTATAAAAGAAACTCATTAAATTGGTATTCTGAATGCACTGCCTATGAAGAAAGCCTCCCGTAAGACACTTCCGATCTCCTGAGTAAAGAAAAAGATGTGCTGGAGTTTCAGAGCTGAGCAGTTTGAGGCTGGGATGGAGGGAGAGCAGCTCTACATTACACAGGAGGGACAAACAGCAACAGACAGACCCTCGTTGCAAAGCACACAGCTGGCTTTCTGGTTTTAGTTTTGTCTCAAAGCCATCCTTCCTCCTAGCAAGGAACAAGCAGTCCAGAACTCTTTCAGTCAGCCACAGAAGGACTTTTCACATGCAAAAGGGAGATGAGTGGCAAGAGGTCAATGAGTGGTAGAAGTAGCATCAGGTAGAGGTCACCATGTCAACAGGTCTCAGTTTTTGAGGGAGAGCAAGGCAGGACCAGCCACCAAACTCTTTGTAAGTGATCACCTCAAGTCGTGCAGACCTCAGGCGGGAAGAAAGACACACTAGAGAAGATCATAATAAGCTACTTGTCCAAAGGCCACTAAAATCCTAAATCCCTTCAGCATTAGACCAGCCAAATGTCCCTACAGCCCAGCCTCCTGTCCTGGATGGTAGCACAGAAATGCCCAGGAAAGGCTAAAAGAACAGGTCGAGTATGGACTGAAGATTTTCTGGAAGACTCTCTCAGTCTTGAGGTAAAAGGAGACGTTTTCTTCTCCAGAATCACAGACTCAAGAGAGCTGTGAGTAACAGCCCAAGGAAAGGAAAACTACACAAGTCTTTATATCTCATTTTCCTTTTTCCTTTCACCCTCTTCAAAGCAAAATGAGTTCACCTCTTTAGCTTCCATGCAGCAGATTTTTGAAAGTGAACATGAATTTCTATTGTGTCTTAAATAGGAGAATCTCTATCATGTCCTACGACCTCCCTGCAAATAACTTTGCTTTGACAGGCAGTTTTATGGTAAGAGAAGATAGTGAAGTTCAGGGAGGCCTCGCCACTATTATTTTAGATCAACTCCATGGAGCATCTTAAGAAGAAAATGTGCACAAAGCCCTGTTTCACAAGATCAGAGCTCAGGTCCCATCTATTGTCCCATGTTTTGCTTCTGACATTAAGCAGATTGCCTTTTGTTCCCCAGTTACCCTGCTTGACACTACTCAGTCTGCAGGAGTCCAGACTGAGGGATTCAGTACATCAGGGACTCAGCAAGCAAAGAAGATCTATTTTCTTTAGCCAGAAAAGATGAGGGCCATAAAAGTCTTTCGGGTCTATGTGTGGAAATGAGGGGAGTGCCGTGCAAAATGCCATGTGAAATTAGGAACAGTAGAAAGCCAGAGTTATCTCGCAGTTTCTGTCTGATGCATCTCTAAGGCACCTCAAGGGTTTTGGAGTTAGATTTTTTGAGGGTGTTTAGTTGGCTGGTGCGTTTGCAGGAACACTCTCGAAGGACCACGGTTTCTCTTCCTACTCCCCTCCTCTAAAAGAAAAGGAAGGAAAGAAAAAGAGGGAAAGGAGAACTTTTGTAGCTCTTCATTTTTGAAAAAGATCCTTTCCTTTAAGCCTACAAAACCCTATGTCAGCAACATAAAGACCAACCTGACCTACGGATGAAAAGCTCCATTTCCAATCCTGCAAATATTTTCAGGTTGATCGTTTTTTGGCCACTGGAAGGAAAAACCCATGGTTTTAACAGCTCCACCTCAGAGCTGGACTCCACATGTCACCTGGTGGAAGGGGGAATCTCCCAGTCCCAGTGCAGACCTTATATGTTCTCCATGGGTCTAACCAGATGATGAAGACAGCACAGGTGATCCAGTTTTCTTCTCAAAAGGGAGCTGGGCATGGAGAGTTTAATTTCAGAAGGTAGATGCAAGATACTTCTAATATTTAGGTTGGTATTATGAAATCAATAAGAAGTAGCAGTTCTTATTAAGAGTCACACTGTGTAAGAAAGTACACAAAGAGAGAACAAAAATATGTTTTTCCTTGAGAACCCCTGGGGCAGCTGTAAATACTCCAGAGGATTTAATCCTTTGGACAAAGCTGCAATTTAGTGGTGAAAAGGTATAATGAAATTTTCTAGCAACAGATGCACCTTGTGTGTAGTGTCGCCTGGCAGATCAGCACAGAACCTATGCTTAGTTTTTCACTGCTTTTCATTTTGCTTTTAAGCAAAACCAACAATTAAAAGGGAGCGGAAGGATAATAATGCAGACAGGTTTTCCATGGGCTTCTTTCCCAAATGAACCAAGAATAAAATTTAAAAAACTTCAGCTTCTCATCTCCTGCTATTGACCTGCTCATGTGGATTTATGATCCTCACCTCCTAGCTAGGCTGGCTTAAGTTTTATCCACCAAAGCCAATGACTGTTTTCTTGATGTCTCTTACATCAATGATATCCTTGGTGTATTAAGCTACTGTTGACTGAACTCTTCCCTCTATTATCCAGTGGAAGAACAGTACTGGAAGAAGATATGATGTCTCAGGTAGGTAAACCAATGCTCTGAACGTCTTCTTTAGACTGAAGAAGAGATGTTACCAAAGCCAGGCTTGATTTAACACCACAGATAAGACAAAATCTATCCTGCACAAACTACCTTTAAAACTATCTCCAGATATTACAGTGGAAGAACAAGGTCCCCTCTAGTGGAAAATTGTGGAATATCCCGAGCAGGACATCGTGCAAATCCTTCCTCCTCCCTGGCTCTGTAGGATCTCAGTTTGTTTTCTCCACATCACCCTTGCACGCACACACCATCAGGCCAATCTAAGGAGAGCAGAGCTATTGTCATTCCCACCTGGATGTCTGAGCCTTGGGATTTAAACCCTGCTTTGGGCCTCTGGGATTTGTTGTTGCACTTATGTTTTCAGAAAAATCAGCACGTCTCCAACTTTGTCATTAATGATTCATTTTGCAAAGCTTCAGCAGCTGTGGGTGTAATTTTTCCAAGGCAATTTCTCCATCTGGTGGTGTAAAAAGCATCTTCCGAGCTGCTGTCGGTCAGCGTGTTCCGCTCCGGACAAGGTATTTTACACCCACTGAGATCTGGCTTTCAGATTCCACCTGACCACTGCTATACGAGCTAGGGGAAAACACACACCCGTTTTGGACCGTGCCTGTAAATTTATTTCCTTCCATGCTCACTCCAGATGTTATAAGTTGTGTTAGGCAGGATGCTTCCCTGAAAATCTGCAACCCTCAGTAAACTATTTCCCTCATTCCACTCAGTCACTCTGTTGATCAATCCCCTCAGGCGGCCCAGGGCTGGCTCTTCTTAGAAGAGGAACATTTTTTTTAAAACAACATTTTTTATTTCAGTAAGACATGACCACAAACTAGTGTGATCCGACATGTAAGACTTTGAATATATTTGCTATCTGATCTTGGTAGAAATTAATTAAGATCAATTGCAAAAGCTCCAGCAGTCCCAGATGCAGGGTTTTTTGTTGATTTTTGGGTTTGTTTTTTTTTTTAATGTGAGAGGAACGGTGGTTGTATTGGGGAGGAAGGGGTTAAGGAAAGTGCTATTTTACTCTATGGTAGTGATGTTTATGACAAAATGGTTTGCTTTCAAAATAGAGGGAGATAGATTTAGATTAGATATTAGGAAAAAAAAAAAATTTACAATGAACGACAGTGATAAAACACTGTCCCAGGTTGCCCAGAGAGGTGGTGGTTGCCTCATCCCCAGAAACATTCAAGGCCAGGTTGGACGAGGCTCTGAGCACCCTGATCAGGTTGGAGACGTCTCTGCTCCTTGCCGGGAGGTTGGACTGGATGACCTTTGAAGGTCCTTTCCAACCCTAACCATTCTATGATTCTATGAAGGTGCAAATTTTCTTCATAGAAGCTTTTCGATCAAGAATAGACCTGTCCCTCTTCTCTCTCACCCAACAGGTACAGACTGAGTCAGCATCCTCATTCCACGCATCCTAAGGAGATTTAACAGCAGGAATAACAGCACCTCACCATATTTCCAGCCACAGGACAGGGAAGCAGTTCTTTCTGCCAGAATCACAGTCGGATCCCATCCTACAGCTGCTTTCCTGAAAACTGGAGTTTCTAAGACATAAGTATCTACTCAATCCCCCTAAAACACACAGCGAGCTCATGCAGCCTTGTGCGGTTCCCAGGGAGTGACATCTGTGCACACTTATGTGTGCAAACATAAAGCAAACTTTATGTCCTGAATGTGATTTTTAAAATCTTTTTCTTTGTTTTTTTTTTCTTTGTAACTCTTGATGAAAGAAATCAATTAAGTAGGGAGAGAACAGAAGAAAGGAGGTGACTAGAATATAATGATTGACACCCGTCATGTGTCTGTGTGTTGGAATCAAGATGCTTTCATTAACTCTGGCACTAGGAGTCTCTGCAGCTCCTTGAGCAAAGGCGTGTCAATACAAGCTGATACCTCATCAGTTATTTTAAGGTTTTACACGTGCATGCACATGTATACACAAGACTAGATTACAGACCCGTGCTCTTGCAGGGCTGCCTCCTCCCCATTTTATTTCCTTTTACTCCAGCTGAAAAAGTGAATAAAAGCTCTTTTCCTGGTGTTACCTACAGCCCACTACTTGTCCTGAGCCACAAACCTGGACATCTGGGACCTCTCAGGCTGAGGAAGGAGTTGAAAACAGGTCTTCTGCTCCTGCCTGGAAGTATAATCCCCATTCATTATTAGTAAATATTTCCGTGGTTGTGAACATCTTTTCCATCCTTTCTCCTTACACCCTACACTGTCCCTTCAATAGCTCAGGTGCTTTTGAGGCTTTTTATGAACTGACTGACCTCATTAATACAGCAGAAAATGCTTTTCGTTTTGCGGGGTCCATTTTCTACCAGGATGGGATGAATAGGAGAGGACAGAGGGGAAAGGAAAGGTGGGGAAAATGAGAAATATCTTTGGTAGATCAGCTGTCTGTGTTGAAACCACGGAGTGGATAGAAAGCAATTGGATTAATAGAAATCTAATTCATGGGGCCTGAATAAACTACTGGTGATAACTCCCTCCTTGCCCTATGGAGCAGACAAAGCCATGCTGGTGTAGATGCTCAGAGATGGTGTATCCAGCAGAGACAAGAGGTAGAGCTTCAGTCATCACAAGAGCTTGCAAACTATCTCCTACTAGCTTTTTAGATAAGTACCCCATGGCTGCTAATCTTAAGGCATGAATTTCTGAGATATTCACAAAACACACTAGAAGAGCTGCTCCTGAGAAAACCACTCTTCAAAATTTTCCAGGAGGTGAGAGAAATAGCAGCCACATAAAAGCGTAGCAAAATACCTAGTTTTGAAACTGCTTAGGGAGAGAGAGCAAGGAGATGAATGCCTTCAGCCCTGCTCCCCTGAGACCCTGAGTTTCTGCTGCAACACGTTGATCATCTTCGCATTGCCTTCGTCCCAGCGGGCTCTTGTTATCTGCTGCCTTTCCTGAAGTGAGGACAGCTACTGCCTACAGCAGCACAGATGCAGTCTGCTGATTTTTTTTAATTTTTTTTTCATTCTGTGCACATCCTCTTACAGCTTGACTTATATGTCTTTCATCAGTAAAAAGAAAAAGGTGGATAAATCTTCTGGGAGACACGCAGTTCTCTGTGTTTCTTTCAGCAGTCCAGAGAAAGCAGCGTCTGAGAAGGACAGAAAGCTTTCTCCCATGTGTCCGAGCCACCTCTCAGAAACCACAAGATCTATTACATAAAAAACTCCATTCTTTGGGTTTTAGCATCCAGAATTTACTTAATCCCTAACATTTCCCACATACAAATCCCATTTAAGAGGAGATGAGTGCTAGTAAGTATTTATAAAACTCCTGAAGGTCCTGAAGAAGAACAAATTTTAAATGAGTCATTAGTTCAGATCGTCATCTCTTCGCATTTCCATGCTTATCTGAAGCATGGTTGCAGTTTGGTTCCAGCTGCTGTTATCACGTAGCTTTGCACAGTGCATTTTATTTACAAGATAACTGACCAGCCAAACGGCCAGGTTTTCCTTTGGTGGACAAAGAAACAGTGACTTGGTCTTCAAAAGGTAATAAATGGATACATCCAGTGGCACTCAACAGCCTGAGTATACGGAGCCAGCATGTCCCATCTGCTCCCAGTGCTCTACCCACAGTAAGTTGACAGTGTCCTCCTGGACAGACTGCCAGCACTGTCTTTTAGCAAGGTCACTTCTTCTTTGCTGGGCCTTTGGCATTCCCACCAGCCTTGCTGTTATTTTTGGTGCTTCCTCCTGATTTTACTCCTTCACCTTCTTTTTCACCTTTCTTCCCACCACCTTGTTTCTTGTCAGTAGTGTCCTTTCCCCCCTTTTCTCCCTTTTCTCCCTTTCCTCCTTCTTTCTTTTTGGCCCCATCCTTCTCTTCTTTCTTGGATCCCTCTTTCTGGTCCTTCTCACCGTCCTTCTTCTTGGAGCCTTTGGATCCGTCTTTTTTACCCTGCGCCTTGTCTACTTTTCCAGACACAGTGGGAACTTCTTCTTTTTTTTCTTCTGCAACCTGAGCTGTATACAAGGATGGGAAAAGAAAACAGGAAAGCAGTTAACTTGGGTTGACGCTAGCAAGGAAGAGGGCAAAACTCCTGCTCCCTGCTGGCAAATCTTGGACAAAGGTCTGCTACCAGAGCTTTGTTCGTATAGCTATTTTCCTCACTGACTACCGTCTTTTGTGTCTTTGTTTTAGACAAATGGGGTAAAGCAAAACTGGTAATTTCAAGAGCTGAGTTGTGGATTTATTGGAGGAAATGGCTCCTCTTGGTAGGAATTGATTCATAGACACTATAAGCACGGGCCATAAGCATTTTCCAATAATGATATTAAATGTCAAGTTGTCTCCTTTCACAAGAAGGAACAGAAACACCTCTCATGCAATTCAGTACAGACCTGGCTTGGGTTTAGTTTTGGCTTTTTTTTTTTGTTGTTGTTGGGTTTTTTTGTATTATTGGTTGGCTTTTCTAATTCTTTGTTTTTCTCTATCATGTATATCTCCTGCAGCTGAGAGTGGAGAGTAGGGATTCTGCTGGGCATCTTTTCCCTCAGAGACAGACAGGCAAAGATGGCTTGCCCAGCACAGGACTACAAAATACGCTTAGCTTATGTCCTGTCCACATCCAATCACCATGGGACTGGCTTCCTACCTCTACTACTGTAATTAATGGCAGCAACATATAATGGGCATATAGCAATTAACTCTACTGCATAGTAAGCTCTGTTTTGGTATGCTTCAACACACAAGGATTATTAGTTATAGGAAGCTTATAATATCTTTACTTATGAACTATTTTTACTTAGGAATATCTTGAATTCAGTAACCACATTTGAGTTGAGAAGACTCATAAGTATCACACTAGCTCTGAAGACTTTAATTATTCTGACAAAGGATTTGGTAGCAGAAAACTTTTCCTGGTCTTGCTTATTTTTCCTCTGCTAGAAGTGGTTCATTTCCACAAAAATATTTTTGACCTCAGAGCTTGATGCACTGAACTCTTATCTCAAGCTGCAACTTGACACTTAAACACAGATCATATTTCATATCTTTCCGATGGAAAGTTTTTCCTTTGCTCAAGACCAGCAGAGGATAAAGTTTTGCAAAAACAAATGAAAATGTGTTCAGTTTCCCCTCATTGCCTCTGAAAATCCCCAATATAGCACTCAGAAGTGTAAATAGATAATGATGTTAACATAATGATGTTAACATCATGGTGGATGCCCCATCCCTAGAAACATTCAAGGCCAGGTTAGATGAGGCTCTGAGCAACCTGATGTGGTTGGAGATGTCCCTGCTGCTTGCAGGGGGATTGGACTGGATGACCTTTGAATGTCCCTTCCAACCCAAACCATTCTATGATTCTACGATTCTATAACTTAATAATTAAAATCAGTCAAGATGTAGAAATGACCTGGGAGTGACCTCAGCAAGCGGAGGATGATTGGTCATTATTCAGCCTTCTCCAGCTGGCACCTAGGCTAAGTCAAATTATTTCACATTTGTCACAGGCTAAGGAATGATGACAGTGAACTGGCTTAGGAGGTAATTTGGTATGGGCCTTTGCTGAGATGTCTCAACCCTTACTTGGAGCCACTGGACCCCAATCTGTTTCAGTAGCCCCAAATCTCCCATTGCTGTGGATGTCTGTAGCGTCACTTGCAGCAATGTATTACAGGTACAAATCAAACCTGAATTTGTTATGTTTACCTAAAATACTGCTTCACCATGTATTCTAAAATAAAATATCATCCTTTTGCCCTGGGAACTGGTAATACATTTGTACATACAAATGGGAGTAGAACAATGTAGACTCTTTCTTACAATCACAGGGGAAATCCTGATGTCTTATGAAAAAAAAAAATGGAGAAGGAAGAATAAAAACAAAACCACTGCACTGTCTGCTTCCTGGACAAATATGGTAGGAATCAGGTAAACTCCCAAAAATATCAGCTGGATATCTGCTTCGGGTCAGAGTACTTGAAGATCTCCCAGGCCATGGACCCAGACAGTACATCTCCACCTAGAGTAAAGGCCAAGTCCTGCTTGTACTTCTCCCACAGACTGGGAGACAGAGCGCAAATGAATTAATTGCTAGATAACATTTCACACACTGAACCCTAAAGTCCATTTTATTTATGTCCAGTAAAAGGCCTTGCCATATATGACACTGAAAAAAAGTGCATTGAGAGCCATTTGACAGTCAGAATATTGCATCGTAGTCAATGTGAAGTACGATAAAATGATGCCAAGAAATGAGAGTATCTAAGCATTGTAACATATTCATGATTAATAGCATTTTACAGTTACATAAATCTTTGAAGCATTTAATGGCCACTCAGTAATTGAAATCACTCAAGCCATCTCTCTGACCTTGACTGGGTCTACCAGGGGTTGTCACAGTGTAAGTATATAAATAGTTGACAAATACAGACATTATATTTCATGACTGTATAAATCAAGGTGGGCTGCCAAATGTCAGTGTGGTGACGTGGCAGAGTATCTCACACTCTGTACAGACGAAAGTAACAGCAGAGAGATGAAGCCCAAAGGTTTGCATACTTTCCATTGTAATACCTAAATCATGTAGTGAAACTTTTTGGGGGACAGGATGCACGCTGATCTCAGAAGGTGGATTTGATCACACGTAGCTTTTGCATTTAACATTTTAAACACTGAGAGCTGACTTCTGGGTCCCTAAGATTGGAGACATACAGGCATTTTTAAGGCACAATTTATCTCTTCCATTTTAGCACCTCTCCTTCCTTGAAAGGAATCACATCCTTTTTATCTTTCACAGTGGATAAAGGGACAAAGTTGAGACAACTAGTACTGCTGATATCCAGATCTGGATAAAGTATTTGTGACTAGATGACTCCCACCCTGAGTTCCTACAGGACAATGCTGGCAGATTTATCTCTGATCCCAGAGGACTAGGAGCTTCAGAGCACACATATTCATGAGCCATGCTAGCTCTGTAATTCTGGGATTTCCAAAAGGTCAAAGGGTGGTCAGCTGTTCAACTTACACACTTAACTGGATAAAAGTTTAGGTAGTCTTTATGGTGCAGCTGACTTTCCATAAATTGCTTTCTTGTGGTAATTTATTCATGAGTTCATGCTGCAATAATTTACCACAGTCTGATTAAATCTACACCAAAAGAGCCAGCCTTCGGATAGAGTCCATGGACGTGTTTGTGGGATGTAAAGGCAGCTTATGGGACACCAAATTTTTTTAGCATTCCGGGGTGAAGTAGTCATTCTGCTGCCCAGATATATTTTCTATCTCTTCTGGATATTCTCATCATTAATTTACTGTTTTTCCAGAAGTAACAGGTGTGCAGGAAGAGGATAGAGCAGAAAATGAGTGAATTTGGCTTTTTGCTATCTATGGGTATGATCCCTTACACCCTGTAGTGTCAACTGATAGCTGGTCCTTAAAGAGTCAGAATTTGGTCTTTTGGGTAGGAAACCAAAGAACACAATACTAAGTGCTTCCATGTGTGATTGCTCATACATGTAAAACTGCATTAACTAGACTTTTGGATGACTTTTAACTTTAAAGTAGGTTGAGAGAATTTAATTGTATGGACAAGGGCTTATTCATGCCAGTTGGGTTCAGCTCCAGCGAGTGATCAGGCCATCCTCAGTTTATAGTAGAGGAATGGTCAGATATCTGAATACTTCTGAAATACTGAGGTATGTGCAAGTTCCTACTGTTAAGCACTTAGTTCTGTACTTTGCTGGTGTAGGACTAAACTTCTACAATTATGCTATCTGCCTCTTTCACAAGTTTTATGGACTGAAGCATCACATGTAGAGTCAAGGAAGCTCCCACTTTCCATGAAGCTACAGACCACAGGGCTTGCAGAGACACAGGAAAGAGAAAAAAAAACCAAAAAACAACTGAAAAAAAAGGTACTGAAACAAAGAAGTGAAATGCAGAAAGGGATCTGAGAAGCAAAGTCCAAGGTATGATGGATCTCATCAGAAAAGAGAAGCCATAGACAGAGACAGGAAGGAGTCCCCTAATTTCCTTGCAGGGCCATTTCATCTTCTTCTTTCACCACAGGCAGGGAGTTGAGAGGTCTGGACTGGACATGACCAGAGAGAGTTAGGAGACTTTCAGTAGAGCCTAGGGTACAGAATCAGGAAAGATAAGTGAGAGGAGCAGAGAGCAGTGACAGAAATGCTCTTGGCCATTCAAATGGGGCAAGCCACTTATAGGTAATGTGAAACTTCAAGAACTCCTTTTCTTTCTACTGACACCCCACCTCCAACCCAGGAATTGGCCCTTAAAATGAATCAAACTCTCTGGAAATTTTAAACATGAACTTCAAAGGAATGACCCAGACTTGTACCAATGGAGAAACTGTCTATTTCATAAAAATGACCATGCCTGCTGCCACAAATACTGCAGGTTTAGTCCATGGGAGGTGTTTACCAAGTCATGGCAATATCTTCACGGTCGTGCCCAAGGAGCCACATTGGTTTATACTAAGGGTGGATCTAGCCCTTTGCATTCATGCATACAGAAAGCAACCCAAAAAGAAAAGATGAGTCTCATGTAGGTGTGAGCATGGGAATTACCTCCAGGGATCTCTGTCAGCTCATTGAGCGGTGGCACAGTCTCCAGTTTGTCTGCATATGTCTTGGCTGCTTGCCGTTGAGCATATCGTGCCTCAATCTCTTTCTTTGTCCGGGGAATCCGGCACTTGAAGATACAGCACAGCGTGATAACTGGGAAAGGAGAGAAGGAAGAAAAAGCATTCCGTTTAGTCAGCCTAGTACAGGCTGGACAATTTACAGTGGGGAGACAGCAGGAAGGAAAAATAATTCCAGAAGAGTTTCTTCCAGTAGGAACCTGTAGCCATTTACATCAGTGGAAGTATCCGCCTGAGAGATAGGGTCACAGTCTAAAGCAATTGAGTTACCTGATAGTAAAGAATTACCACTCTTCAGCTGAGCTGCGTTAAAGTACTGAGTATGTCCTTCCCAACAAAACCAATGTAAACCATTGCCTTAAACCATATATGTCAATGGTGTTTCTGAGTATCAGAGCATCAACAGCTTAAATTCGTTATCTCTTTGGAAATGACAGCAGCAATTAAGATGTACTGTCACCTTTCAGCAGTGTGTTATTGCTAGAGGTTCCTGACAAAATGCCTTAGCCATTCATTTTTGTGGCAGGTAGATGCTGGGGCTGTGGACCTCCAGCTGAAGAAAGCAATGAGAAATTTGGCATGGAAATGCTGTAAACTCTTCAAAATAGATCCAGGATAAGAACTTAATATATGTCGCAACTGACTTTCATCCAAATCCACTGAGTGTAAGCCAAGAATTGAACCCAGATCTCCTAAATCTCCCCATCATGCTCTTGCTTTTCCATCATGCTTCTTTCTTTGAGCTAGGTGTCTTTACATGAGTTAAGGATGAAGCTGATGCTTTTACTCCTAGAAATAAATATTTTCTCTTCATGCTTAAACCTATACATTATTTCAGAACTTCCATCTGCAAATCTAATCGTGATTCAGACAATTTATTGTAATGAAATCACTATTGGTTGGTTTCCTAGACTAGGAATTCACAGGCTTGAGGAAATCATCCACGCACCACTTCTGACAGCAACAAAGCAGGAACTACAGGGAAAAGGTCAATGAAATTCATAAATAGGTGATCATAAAATTGTTGGCCCACAGGTCATAAATGCATGCGAAGAATCATGAGATCTCACGGTCTGTATGAACTTTCGAGTCTTTGGGTTTTTTTGTGGGCATCCTAAAAATGATTCAAGGGACTCTTCTATTCTAAATAAAAGCTCAACATTCCAATCTACCTAAGTTCTTAACCTCGTTTATACTTTGTGGAAATGGATTCTGCAGGCAGGCAGAGCCTTGTGCTTGGAAAGATGTTGTACAATCCGTTTCACATACCATGTCTCTTATTTTAACTGGAGGTCCCTGCTGCCACATCAATGCTATGAGAAAGGAGCGAGCATCCAACTTTCTGTACATTTCAAAAGTCAGGTAATCTCCTCTGGCTTTATATCACCATCAGCAACATACTAGGCCTTTGAGAGTAATCCAGTCCAAATAAGAAAATAATCTGTATGCTTGGTTCCAAGTGTGACCATTTTGCATTCACCAGGAGTGAAACCATTTCGAAGACAGCCTTCACAGCACATCACGCAGACTGTTTGCTAGTGTATATTTTACTCCCTAAAATCTTGTCCTGTACCTGTCCAACCTGTCCTAAGTCAAGAGGGATCACGTTAACCAGGAACAAGCACTGCATGACCTCTCCAAACAACAAAAGAGAAAAAGAAGGTAGTAAAACATCTTTCTCGGTGTTTTGAGCTTGGTGTAAAGTTACCAAGGAAAGTGTAGCAGCTCCTCTATCCCTTTGCTGAATTTTGTATTAAACAGTTTGCTGTGGAGGTGTTGTAGCAGAGTCACACTCAGGGCCACTTAAATGTCACAACAGGATGAGAGAACTGAAGCTGAAGTGAATTGCCTAAAACAACATGAAATTGTAATAACTTCTAATGGAGGAAGTAATCAAGATGCTTTTATCCTTGCTCTTCCATGAAGGGTCATCAAAAAGCTGAGGGTAATCAAGCTTTTAATTGTCTTGCAAAAGGAAGGCAAAGTACCCACACGGCGTTATTGTCAGCACAACATCAGCAGCCTGCAGGTGAGCAGCGCGCCACATCTGGAAAGCACACAGCTGGCTCTGCCCTACTGTTCAGGGCACCGGGATTTCACTGTGCACCTGCCCACAGAGCCTCCTACGGCTGTGTCGCAACCAATGGATGGCACAGAGCTTTTCAGGCTGGTAGACAAAAAAAATAGCCAGCAGCTGGTCAAGGACTCAAGGCAAAGTCAGACTAGACATAAGCATGCATTTTTCCCAGTGGCAGCAAGCAGCGAAATAATTTTCTAAGGGGAATGGGATATGTGCTTTTTCTCTCACCACTTTTAATCAAGATGCTTTGTTTTCCTGAAAGCGCTCTGAAATTCAGCTAAGCCAGGAAATCTCTACTAAGATTCGAGAAAAAAAAATTGCTGAGAAATTTAGCACCATATTTCCTGGAGATTGATAGACGATGAGACTGTCAGCGTCCAAGTAAAGGCCAAAGAGATTGGTCAATACCCTTGAAAGTCAAGGACCAAATGCCTGCCGATGTCACAGTAGTTGGCTTAGCCCTGCAGGAAGGAGTAGGGGCTGTTGTATCTCTCACAGTTCTACTTCTTTTCAATTACTAAGGACAAAAATGATAGTTGCTACGTAAGAATCATGAGCTGGGCTCTCTTCTAATGGAGACGAAGTGTTACACCGAAGTACTGGGACTTATGAGGTCTTGTGATGTGAAACGACTCATAACCAGCCCCCGGAGCAAGAGGCTCATGTGAAAATAATACAGTGCTCTTCCTATCTTCATCCTCCCTGCAAGCTGTGTTTAGTGTGAGGCTCAAGCCACACAGGGGGCTAAGTATTGGACTGAACACCATTATCTTTTGAAAGAGAACTGGCCAGTGAATAAGATTTTGGTACAGAAGCTTTAGGACACTGAAACTGATGCAAGGAATGATCATTTCATGGCCAGTGGGAAGTTATTGCCTGTTAGATATCTGCTTTTCCCTCTGAGTCAGACACAGGAGACAGAGTGGGTGGAATTTATCTGCTCTGCTTCATGTGTCCCAAAGCTAGAGATTATGGTCTCAGACAGTCACTCCAGGCTCTCTTTATCACTGATGGAGGGAAAGGAGCATCTCTACAGGGTGAATTAATCTCATCTTAAAACAGAAATTTAAAGTATGCCAAATAAACCATTCTCTGCAGCTGCCTTTCTCCCCACTAACTACAAAAAGAGCCTGGAGTGACCAGTCCGACACAGGACCATGGAAGATCTATGACTCCCAAAAATGAGAGCCAGAGGTTGTACAATGCTCTAGGGCTTCCCAAATGATGTCAGAGATCCGCGTTTAGCTGTGTGAACTGTTCCCTCAGTTGGAAAAAGGTCATTCTCATACTTGGGAACTTAAAAGTGAAATGTTTGTTGCATATGAGATGTTTGGAGCTATCTTAGCATCATTTCTGTTGTGGCTGGTAGATACTTTAAGCTTTTCCTCCTTCCAACTGGTGAGATTATATTTGCTTCACTGGTGATTTATCCATCAAGTAAGGCAGAAAGCAATACAACCTGTAGTGTTTCCTGGGCCTTTGTTGCTGCCAAAGTTCATTGGAAGAGCAGACATTTTTTTTTGCATTCTGAAGACAACCTGGGAAGCTGAACACGGCTGTAAAGGATCTGAGAGCATCCTCACCATCATTACGCTTTTTGGGGTTTGGATGCCTGGGTTCGGGGCCAGATGAGAAGTAATGCAGCTGGTGGCCTTCAAAGGAAGAGTTAGAAGAAACCTCAGTGAAGTCTCCCCTTTTCTTCACGTAGAATGACTCTTAAACTGATATTTTCATGCCTGGCCCTCACCAGATGGCCACTGCAGCAGATGCTGTAGCTGTGCTCATGCCTGGTCATGTGTCCCATTGACTCAGACCCTGACCCATGAACGTGACTTTCTGACTTCATATCAGACGAGCTTCATCGCTACCGACTTGGCTGCATCTGACGCCAGTTACACTTAGCCATCATGTGAAGATGGCTGGCAATGAGGACCGCCGTCTAAAAATAGCTGTCCCTGTAAGATAAGATCAAGAATTGGACTGTACTCTCTTCCAGGAGGGTTAAACATCAAAGCAATACTCTTACAAAAGCTTAGTATGTGACATGGCATCAGCTGAGCACTTTAACTGATAGGCCCATGTTCTCTGGGTAGAAGAATTACAATATTAAAAAAAAAAAACAAACAACTAAAATCCTCCATATGTGGAGTTATATGTGCGATGAAAGTACCTTAAATGAAAAGTTTTGTTTGGGATATAAATATGTGCAGGAATATTAATGGTAACTCAGTCAAACAGCGATAACTTGATCACTTTTGATTCTGGGTCCATAGGTTGAACTGTTTGGGTGACCAGTTAGCTTGGATGTAACTCAAGAATCTGTTATTATGCTTTTCTTCTGGCAGGCAGATGACCTGACTTCAAGATTTGAATGTCTGTTTTACATTCACCAATTCTCTTATTCCCCATGTGAACACTTTAATCACGCTGCTATCAAGCAATATTTAATCCTTTTTTTTTTTCACGTTGTGGGTCTCTTTTTGCTTTCCAGGATTTTAGCTTTCATTTTAATTGTTGAGAAGGCTTCTAAAATGCAGCCTGAGTAAACTATTGCCTGTGTGATGCTACCGTGAGCTTAAAGCAATCTCCAGAAGATATATCAGTGCCCCATTACCAACATGGAAGGTCCATGAAAATATTCACCATCAAGGCCTGGAATGGTTGCATTATTCATGATTTCTCTACTATCAAACTACGTAAAGCAGAAGAAGAAAATCCTCTGTGACAAAATATGATGGAGTAATTTTCAATTCTCTCAATTTTCTCTGCTTTTCTGTATTAAAAATATAAAGTATTGTAATACTCTGATAAAAAGCATCTTCCATGAACTGCATAATTAAAATACAGGCTTTTTCTTTTTCGATACACACTGTGGATTGCTTTGCTGTTTGGCTTCTAAAACTAATTTTCTCATCTATTTTTTTTTTTCCTTTTCTGCTACCTGACAGACATGGTTGAATTCAGACACCTATTCTGAAGGTACACTTCTGTTTTAAATTAAAAAGTCAGGTCTGATCCTGCACATAGTGTTCTCTTTCCACACTGAAGACTCAAGCTGACAACATATCAAATAACTTTTCATTGTTTCTGCCTGGCTGTTCATATGAAATGTAATTTTTCAAGAAGGAAACAAATACTTGGTGGTCCTTTATTAAATGTATGTTTTAAAAGAGTCAACTTTTTGCTATCTACAATGACAAAAGAGGTATTCTAAGTGATACATTTTTGTTCCTCATCATATACTAAAAAACCCTGACTGGGGGAATAATGAAGAACTCTGAGGCTTGCTCCTTTCTGGGTTTTTAGCATATTTTCATTGTTTTTACAGGGAGCACTCTCTTCCTAATATTCATTTTCAATACTAATCAGGTTGGAGGAGCTGAGAAATGGCCTCAAAAAACTCATCTGAAGCACAGTAACAGAACAAAAGTTAAACATATAATTTCCACCATAAACAGTTAGATGCTTATGATTAAATAACAGCTGTGTCTTCACTCCCACTGGCTTACACTAAAATATTTTGTTTCGTCACTGAAGCCAGCTAAGAGCCTACACAAAAGACTGTGAAAGGAGGTCTATTGGCTTAAACCAAATGTCCATGTGGCCAAGTTGCCCTGTTTGTGGTCTTTTTTCTTCTCATTTAAGTGGAGTTAGCTCATCAACAGCAACACAGTTGCTTCTACTTTAGCTGGGCAGTAAATTTGAAAAAAAAAAAACAAACCAAACCAAACTAAAAAAAAAAATATAAAACAAAACAAAACAAAAAGAAGGAAAGAAACAACTTGATTCTCCTAGCTGGGGAAGATATCAATGAAATGTCTTCTCCAGAGGCCGCTTGGCGTAATGTTTCAGCAGAGCTATGATGGAGAGCTGAACAGTTTTATGAATTGAATGGAAATTGGCTGCAATACACAGTTGGTTTGCTCCCTTTGAAGCTGAAAAAATACAGTCTGCCAATGAAGCATTTAATTAACATTTAGCAAAGTAGCCTGTGCTGCTTTGAGTTAATTAGGCAGCCATTCCACTGTTAATAATGTAAGCAATTAATGCAGATGTATTCAATGGCAAGTTAACTGCAGCACTTGTGTTTAAGTGCTCGTTGAGAAGCCTGGAGAGTTGCTTACTACATGACTACAAGGTACTTGAGCTGGGATCCAGAAGAACAAGGCTTTCCCTCTAAAGGATGTGCAACCATCTACAGGGCATGTAACTGCATCTCGGCTGTGGCTTGGAATCAGGCTGCAGCAATGGAGACTCGGGATCTGCTTTCTTCCTGAAAACCGAGACGTGGATGGTAAAAATGTCAGATTTAAAGTCCAAGTTGGTGATGAATTAGATACCCTCTCACAATCCTTCTTAACCCTGTATTTTATCCCACTCTATGGCTGCTCTTTCAAGGAACATCTAGTGCTTGGATTAATGTCGCAACTTCCTAGCAAGCAAAAACCAGAGCCAAAGAATGAGGAGACCTAGACTTTAGTCTCAATAGTTGTACCAGTACAACTGGTTCAAACGTTTTTAAATATGTCCATCTCTGTAAAACACCCTGAAGACAGGCTGGAAAATCTGCTGTGAGGGGTCAGGGCTGCTCTAATATTTGTTCAGCCTCCAGGTTTAACATGTGATATTTTCCTGGTGTCTGGAAGTGAGGGCCTGTCCACACCATCAGATCACACCATCTGACCTCTCTGCACATCACAGGTCATTTTGTCTAATTACTGCCTGAGTGAAACATCTCGTGTTAGATTGCATCTCACCTTGCTCTGGCGAGAGCTGTTAACAGATGGGGAGTGTGGCGGTGTTTTACTACCCTCCCTGCCACATTTATTTCTCAAATTCTCATTTGAATTGATCTGGTTTAATTTCCAGACTTTGTTTTTGCCTCTATCTACTAGACTAAAAAGACCTTTAATACTTCTTTTTTCTTTCTTTCTTTCTGAAATCCTTCAATTCTACAATCAAGTGGCCTTTTGATGTTCATTCCAACAAGCTACACAAAGTCCATTCAGTGACACTCTGTTTGAAGATCTTTCTCCAGGCACCAAACAGAGGTGAGGATTTTTTATTTTTCTAATTTTTTTTCCCTGCAAGCCTTTGATGTTTCAGCATTTATGTTCATACATAAGGAACAAGCATCTTAGCAGGACAACATACAGCAGTCAAAAAAACTTCCTGCCTCACACTAACCCATGATAATATATTGAAATAACTCCCTACTGCAACATTGCCGATTGCTTTGCTCTGACAGCAGTTATTAATTTTTATGAATTATCATTTAGTCACTGAATATTGGTTTATCCTGTAGAAGAGGTCTATATTCCTTTCTTCCAACCATAGACTCTTGCTTTCACTTGCATTCACTGCATTTTGTTTGAATGGACTCAGTGAATTCCCTGCATTGCTCCTTTCACCTCATTTTTTTTTTTTTTCATTCTCCTGTCTACTGGTAAGGAGGACAGCTTTAAAGCAGGCACTTTTTATTTATTCTGAGCTCACTAGTTAAAATATATGAGTTACGGCTGGACCACTCATCAGACCAAGTGTTTCCTTAGGAAATTTTCATCTGAGCAATGCTAGATTTCTGAGCTAGGATATTTTGTGGGACAAAAAAAAAAGCTGGTAGTCACTGGGAACTCCCTGGAGCATCCTCAGATAGGATGCTCATCCTAGGCAGCTCAGCAGTTCCCTGGTGTGATAACTGAGGACCATCTACAGGGGTAGATCCAGACAGTGTAGTGAGGGCGCTTAAGGACATAGGTCATTATCCTTAGGCAGACATCTGAAGCAAACAGATTAATTATTCCCACTTGTTGTCTCATGGGGTGACTCTAGATGCCCGGCTGCTGGTGATGCAGCATTTGAAGATTGATGCTAAAGCCTCTGTAAGAGAGCACCATGTGAAGCACCCCTGAGCCAGCCTAAATTTTCTGTGCCTCACCAGAAATCCTGCATATTGATGGAAACATCTGGGTAGTTTTGCCATCCAAAAAATAATGGTTATTTAATAGTGTAAATCTTTCGCTTGGCATTTATATTTCAACACCCGCGGCAAGTTGGTAAATAAAACCTCTAACACTTCACATTAAAGTGCACTCAGTTAATTGCATGCAAGATGTTTAACAGCTTTGTTGGTGCTTGTTAAATAATACTTGATTCCTGGGTACACGTTTGTTCAGAGTGAGCCTCCCTTGTACTATTTTATACTCCCCTGCAACTTTTGACGGGTTCAAAGGAAAGACTCTCAGTTATACGCAGATGGATAAGGAAAAGCTTTGCATTCATGACTCCCAAGCATTCCTCCTGGTGACAGACAGGCATCTTCAAGCTTCCCTGTCCATGGCTATATGTCAGGAGAGAAATCACTGATGCTCGTGTCTGGGGCTGCATGTTACCATTTGACTGGTCTGGGTGAGAATGGGAAAGCACTTCTGGTAAATCTTGCAGAAGGACAGAAAAACAGGGAAAAAGAGATCAGAACTGAGCCAGGGAGACCTGGTGTGGTCTACATGTAAAGACATGCAGTGAGTAAACCTGCTTCCATGGTCCCAGAGCTGTTCTGGTGCCACTAAAACGTTTCCTATCCCTGGAAACATTCCAGGCCAGGTTGGCTGGGGCTGTGAGCAGCCTGATCCGGTTGGAGATGTCCGTGCCCCTTGCAGGGAGGTTGGACTGGATGACCTTTGAAGGTCCCTTCCAACCCAAACCATTCTGTGATTCCAAAACACCAGCACTGAACAATATCAATGAATGAGGGGGCTTATAAGAAAGATGGGGAGAAACTTTTTAACAGGGCCTGTTGTGATAGGACAAGGGGTAATGGTTTTTAAATAGAAGGAGGTGGATTTAGACTGGATATAAGGAAGAAATATTTTACAATGAGGGTGGTGAAACACTGGCCCAGGTTGCCCAGAGAGGTGGTGGAAACGTTCAAGGCCAGGTTGGACGGTTGGTGGTGGTTGTGGTGCCAAAGGAAAGGATGAGTCAATGAAGTGCACACTGGGCAAGCCTTGGGCCAGGTGCTGGCTTTCCCAGGGATGGATCAGGACCACCCCCTCCTCCACCACAGGACTGCAGTTTGCAAAGGGTAACAACTTTTGGTACAAAGTCCTCAGTCTTTGTAGATGGAACAGGCTATGCAAGATTCCAAGGCTGTGACTCAATCCCATCCTATCAGGATGATAGTGTTGGGCCTCAGTTCTTTTTTACAGCTTTCACAGCACTGGAAAAAAAAAAAAGTGAGGCCAAGAAACCAGATAGCAGCGCTCCCAAGAGAATCAGATCCTCCTGACAGCTAATCTCATATCAGTTGTTTGTTGTTGTCTCATCAAAGTCTCTCCAAGAAAGAGAGAGACAGATATAACTGTTGTCTTTGCTCCAGAGGTCTCTTTTCTTATCTACCAGCACTTGGAGAAGCAACCCAGAGCAGATGAATTACGCTGGGTGCTGAGAGACAGCCCTGATAAGGATTTCAAAGCATACTATCAGGAAATTTGCCAGCCTAATGGCTTGCCTTGCTCTACCCGATTCCAATACCCAAAAAAAGGAACATTTCCTTTAACCAAGGATGAAATGACTGAGCTAAAATCTTGGGGGCAGAGGAGCAAAAGTGAGTTGACCTGCTCTATGTGGTACATGAGAAACTTTGATTTTCCTCTCATTCTTTCCAGATTTTGCCCTGTAGAGGTTGTGCTTGCTTTAAAAATCACCTCTTGTGTGCCTTCTCCACTTGTAGTAAAAAGACCTGGCATTCCTGATATTTTAGTGGATAAATAAGAATTGTGTAATGATTGAACATGTTATATTTTCTACTTCAGGTTGCTTTACTCCCAAAGTTGTTCGGTGGTTTGGGTTTTTTTTTTTTTTTCCTCCTCTTGTGATGCATCTTATCACAGAGCAGAAACAAAGGGAAAACATGGAGAATGATGGATCCAACAGAGAGATGCTTTCATATGGCATATGACAAAGTTAGCTATCAGTTGCTGGAGGAGAGACAGAAAAGCGTGCAAACATTTCATCTTTTCTGGTTTCTGCTGGGTAGAGTTAGGAGGTACCCCACTTGGTTTGTAACCTACCCAAAAACGTTATAATAAGTAAGATTTCCCCAGAGACTTTTTGCCCGTTTCAGTGGTGTGTGTTGATATATAAGATGCCTTTATGTGAGTGTTTTAAATATGTCTTTTTTTTTCCTCCCATTAAACAAGGAACTGTAAGCGAGTCTTGGATTCGTCTGTTTTTCCTGCCATTTATTATGTGATGGTGCCATCTTGTGGAAGTTTCTAAGAACAAGAGTTGGAAACTACACCTAGATCACATCTATATTTGCAAGTTCTGTCGCTCAGCAGGAGCAGATTCGTGAGGTGGAAGAGCGCAGAGCATCTGCCATCCACACTTGATTCGTTTCAGGGAGGTTATTCTGGAGTTGCTCTAGTTTGGTCCTATGGCTTCCCTTAGCAATTATCACGTGTATCTGGGACCATACCTTTCTGGAGCAACTATGGTCTATTTCCATTTCAACTGAAAGAAATTCAGTGCAAGTGCTCCACAGTCACCCACCCTGAGGCAGTTAGGGGCATTCATTTACTCCTCACCTGAATTCACATGACAAAGCAGACACGCCTTTGAAGCCTTGATAACAGGATGAGATGGGAAGCCAATGGGATCAGCTGAGGGCCCTGAGAAGCCCTGAAAAGAATGTTCTTGTATCTCCTAGCCCAGAGTTTTAGTGCTGTTAGATGGTTGTGTTAGTCTCTTGCTGGAACTGGGAAAAGAAAGCCACGCTAAACCTCTTCTCCCGCTCTTGTCCCATTAGAAAAGTAGAACATTGCCTGTCTTTCCAGACTGACACCAAGGCAGCCCCCAAGCTCACTCACAGGAAAACCTTTATCTGCTCCTGAGAGTTGAAACTCGGCTGGGAAAGCTGGGGAACCACCAGTGCTTTGGGGATCGGAAAGCAAAGGAGGAGGACGATGCAGCTCGAGCAAGATACGAGAAATTGGTGAGAACTGACTGCATCATTCGCTTATTCTGATGTCATTAAGTTTGAACCTATCCCATTTTGACCTGAATCGCAGATTTGGTTAATAGTTGCTGTCTTCACTAAATGCTTACTGTTTTCATAAAGCTGACTGAGGTGGCACAGTTGCTTTCAAATCCTCTCTGCTCTTTGGGGAAAAAAAAAAAAATTGTTTTCTAACAAAAGGAGAGCAGTAGAGCCCTAAACTGACTCCTTTCTACGTTGTGATGTACGGAATCTATTTCTCACTCTGAGACTCAGCAAGCCAAAACTCTGCAATCTCCTAGCAAATGCTTTCCTGTCCCTCCAGTAATATATTTGCAGCAGGCTCACATAATAGTCTGAATTTGTTGAACCACCTCTGTGTGTTAATTGGAAATCAAACCATAAAGCAGTTGCTACTTTATTGAATTGCGCATAACCTATTTGTTTGTTTGTCTAAACATAGATCCTTACAAGTTTTTTAGTTTCTCATAAGTCACTGCTTTCAGCACTTTAAATACCTGGGCTGTGACTTTCTTTGTATGCTGCTTTCTATAATAAATTTCATTTCTGGGCTGTCAATATATCAGTAAATTTTTGTGAGTGTTTGCATCTTGCTACTGATATTTTTAGATAATCAAAAACCCCTTAGTTTCTTTCCTGCAAACAGCGCACCATCTAATGTGTTGGTTTGGCAGCACCACAGAACTTCCACGTGTCTAACCCTAAATAACCTGGTATTGCCAGAGCTAATTTTAACAAAAATCAAAACAACCAGACCTACTGTGGAAAAAAATTCTTTACAATTTGATGCCCCTGAGTCTTGGAAAACAAGCTAAATAAACCCTTTCACCAGTCTACTTGCATTCTGAAGCTCTTGCTGTTAATTTTGGTGCCTATTTCACATGGTGTAGGGAGTCACCAGGGTTAAATACTTGGCCGTGTTTACTTTGCTCAGTGGAGCTTCTTGTGATTGTTTGCAAAGGGTGTTGTGGCGTGTGATGGATTAGCATAAGCTCCATTGATCAAGAGCAGGCAAGTTGTAGGAGTAGTTATCCCTCAGACTTTGGGTGGAGGGTGCGGTGCTTGGCCAGAAGGGCAATGGGTGGAAAAGAAAGCAGAGGAAAAATGCTTGTGCTTGCTTTGAAAATGTGAATATCTGGTTTAAACAGAGCATGAGAACATCACAGGAAGGCTACCGGGGAAGGGCTGATACAGGCTACCCACACCAGCCAAAGAGGAGGCTGCATCAGCAACAAGTGACTTAGTTCCCCCGATATCAGCGGAGACAACACCCCGCAAGCTGCTGTGCTCTTTGATTAGATGACGGGTACACCTAGATGTAGGTTTACCAGCAAGTTAAGAAGTAACAGGGAGCACTAGAAATCAGTTGTCTGCAATAGTATATTTTTAGAGCTGGCCCAGCAAACTCTAATGATGGCTGCTCATAGGTCAGGGTTGGCATCACCCATGGCTGTTCCCTGCCAGGAGCTTGTACGTGGCCACTATATTTTGGAGAGTGCTCATCACCAGAAAGGAATGAGAGCAGAAGCAATGTAGAAAGCTAAGGCACTCAAGGCCTTCCTTGAGTCACTTTAAAATGCTTCATTGCTCTGCAATGTCACAAAAAAAATAATTTTAACAAGCAATTAGCCCCACAAGCCAGAATGAGAAGCAAATGGTGAAAAATGCCCAGAAGATTTAGACATTTCTAAGTCCATACGGCTGGATGATGTCCCTCCTGGAGTGGGTAAGGATTTGAGGTGATCTCTGATCTTTGAGTTGATGGGATTTTCCTTCAGGGACTGGGGACAGGCTCTGTCCCTCTGCTTACTTGTCCCTAACAGGAAAAGGAGGACATTCAAGGGAATTGTAAGTGAGTCAGTGTAACACTATTAGCTGGAAGAAATGAATTAGTTATGCATTTTGCAAAAATCTAGAGAGTAATAAGAAGGTGGGAAAGAGGTGGATTTATCAAGTTTGACTCATATCAAACTGTTGGGGTTTTTTTGGTGGGGTTTTTTTTTTTGGTTTGGGGGTTTTTTTGGTTTTTTTTTTTTTTTTGAAGTTATTGTTGACTCAAGGAGAGACCAGAATGTATTTTTTTTTTTGCTAGGGTTATAACAGTTTTCTAAGTGATATTCTCACGAGGAACCGCATGATAGTAGTTTGTAATGCACAGTGAAGTTGGCTTACACTCTTCCCAGAGAGTGCGCTGCAAGGGGATGAAGCTGGATGAAGACACTTAGGTGGGGAATTGGCCATACCCAGGTAGATCCTCAAAGGGTTCTGGGAGAGTGTCTGATCTGGTCCCACCTCAGTCACCAGGTCTGAGCCAGCAGCTTCCTAGTGCTTGGGTCCAAAAAAAGGAGGTTTTTAAGTTCCTGAAAGCCCTGACAAAATGAAGTGGGAGTCTTAGCACCCAGTATTGGAGTTAGGGACCTTAACTCCACATCTATCTGTGACTGCAGACCTCTTGAGGCTTCTTATCTCAGCATGTGGGACAGCACCACAAGAGGTCACATATGGTTTTTATGGTTGTGTGACAGGGCAGGACCATGGCTACAATACACATTTGGGCCTGAGTGTGGTACTGCAGCTGAACACAGTCCCAGCTGTGGCCCAGCCCTTATAGCACCTCTTCTTCTCTGGGATGTCATTAGCTAGGACCTGTTGATCTGTGTGTTACAAGATGAAGCCATGGTGGCCTATCTGCGGTTCCTTCAATGACCCCACCTGCCTCTCCCTGCTGCAAAAACCCCTCAGTGTGTATCCCTGCGATTTCAGGGCTACAAGAGCCTGAGCCTGCGACCTCCATGGCTATCTGGTCTGTAGTCCTCCAGGAACAAGTCCTACTTGGGGTGGTGCTGTGGTTGGTGCAAGGCAGAGAATTACGACTTACTGACTGCCAGGACAAAGATGGCAAAGATACCAATCACCTGCCAGAGGCGCAGCCCCCAGATCACCACCGTCTCTGAAGTGACAGGGTCCGGTTTCTTTTTCGGGGGTTCTGTGGTGGCCTGGGAAAGAAGGAGGAAAAAAACCAAAAACAAACAAAACAAAAAAAAAAAGAGAGAAATATGATTTAAGATTTCCAGGAGTCCCTAAAACAGTTAGAAAGATGCCAATAGTACATGAGATAGTAGACTCCAGTTTACTGCCCCCCCCCCCAACAATTTGAAAATCTTTGAAGAACAGAGACTTCAACAAAGAGTTGTATCTAAAGATTTTGCCATTTTTAAATTTATCTAAAGTGTTGCCAGTTTTCATGATTACAAAGAAAACCTTTTTGCTGTTTTTTCTTGAAGTCACCGGTTTTTCCAAGGAGTCCATTTCCTGGGTCAGAAGGAAGTTTCTTCTATTTTGCATTCCTGTCTTTAAAAGATATTTTAAAGACTCAGCTGCAAATTACATGGGTTTTTTTTTGGTTTTTTTTTTTCCTATTTAAAAAAAAACAAAACTTTTCCACAGGTTGCATTGCAGTGGTATCTGTTTTGCTGGTGCTAGATAAGAAGGGAAAGAGGAAAAGAGCTAAACATTGGGGCACAATGAGAGCCAGCTGCTCCCTAAAGGTAGGAAGCTGAGGACAGCACAAATTGCAGGGCAGGTGTCTCACCAGCAAGACCCCATCCCACCACTCCCACGTAAGGGCAGGCCCAGTGTGGCAGCCAGGGTGAGCAGAGAGCCCGGGTCACCAGATATGTCCATAGTGACGGGGCAGGTCCCAAAATGTGGTTTCATTTTGGTTTATGTTGAAGCTTGCAAGTTCCTTTCTATGCTTTCATGCACACATATATGTATATTGTGATCTGGAAAATAATTGAAGCAGAGGACATAGTACCAAATGTTTCTGTTCCGTAAAAAATATCTTTATTTTTACAATTAAATGGAATTTTTCCAGCTGTAAGTGTACTTTTTCTTTCAATTTATATTTATTTTGAGGAAGTCTGTTTTTTACTGGTGTTCTCCATTAAGTCTTGAAAATAATTAATAATTAATTCAAATGGAACATTAAAAAAGAACCAAGAGACTTCTTTAGTCTTCACTCATAAACAGTACCTTTTTCAAGCTGTCTTCCTTCTATATTTTGAGTCACTAATGGCAAGTTTGACTAAAGAAATCTGCTCTTAAAGTGTTTTGTAGGTGTTGCATTAACCCTGATTGTGATTCACAAAAGCACGTCTTAAGTTAACGTTAGGTTAATAACGTTTAGTTATTCGGGCTAACAAGGAGGTCTTTGAATTAAATTCTGTGGCTTGTACTGTATCAAAGGTCAGAAAAGATGCGATAGTGTCCTATTTAGTGCATATCTTCAAAAAGAGAGAGGATTTGGCTAAAGAGGGGAGTGTATATGACGCAGCAAGAACAGCACTCTGATTTCCAGCTCCTGAAAAGGCTCTGGAAGTGAAGTGCAAGAGAAGAATGAGAAAACAGGTGAAAAAATGGAATAATAATCATGAGAGCCTTATTTTGTGAAGACGGTGATGTGAGCTTTCCTTATGCAGTTCAGTGGTGATTTGGGTTGTACTTCAGATGATGTGAATTGCAACCTCAGCTCCACTGACTATTGAGTGGATCTTCAACATCTACGGGAAAGCCTGGGTCAAACAGCCTTACAGATCCCTGCCTTTGGCAGAAGAAACTTCTCTGGAGTGGCCATTTAGATGGAAATAGGACAAGGGCCTGATGGCTACCATAGCAGCGAGGTGTTGGACAAACAGGGTGCCAAAGTCTTTTTGCAGGGGTAGTCCTTAACTCTTGTGTGCCTCAGTTCCCCATTCTGAAATGGAACTGAACACCTTTCACAGGTCTGTTAAGAGGACAAACTTCACTAGTGGAACAGGTTGTCTAGACCAACTCCTGCGGTCCCAGAGCAGTGATGATGATGTAGGGTCACACATGCCAACAAGCAGCATTTATTCTCTTGTCTTATGGCTTAGAAAATCAGAGTTTAACAGCCCCTCACTGCTAATTTCATTCATTTCCAGTATTCATTCATTCGTTTCATTCATTGCTAATGAACTTCACGTTATGATGTGTTGCGATGCAGCAAATCATAGAGTTACAACCTGGTAGTGACCTTTTGGAAAGGGTTGTTAGCAAAACACCTTAATTGGTTTATATCTGAACGTAGGGCCTGATGTGAATTGGCTACAGCCTTTTGATGGAAGATGAAAACACAAAATTTCTAAAATAAATAAATGAATAAAAATAAAGTAATGTCCTAAACAGGCAGATCTATTCCCTGCAGTGCCATTCCCTTCTCGGCCCATAAAAGTGTTAAAACACAGCTGTAATGGATATCACAGAGTGAACTGGAGCTGCAGCTGCTCTCCAATTACTCGCCTATTTGTGCAATACAAACCATATTTTAGTCCCTTCCTAATGCAAGATGCTTCCCCGCCCTGTCTGGAGTGCTTTGTCTCCCAGGGGCATCCTGTTCAAAATCCATCTGTGGTGGATAGGATTGCTGCCTGAGCTTTTCTCTTCCAAACTGCCTTCGCGACAGCCACCCTTCTCCCGTAGCGTGGGGACTGGCCATGGGGTATCTAGTGCTCAAAAATCAGAATTGCTAAGGTGAACTGAGAGAGAAAGAAAGTGTAGCTGGAGAGGTGCAGTCTTGTAAAGGCATCTGGGATGATCCAAGAGGTAAGAATCTGTGATACCTGACACTGAAAAATCTCAATTTTCTACTGCGGGATTTCTTTCTACTCTTTACCAAGCATCCAGCAATAAAGAGAAGAAATTGAAGAAGCTACAAGAGACAGCAACTGTAGGGAGGGATCAGGGCACTGCTTTAGGTTCACAAAGTTTTGTCTAATTAGATGTGGTGACCGCAGATACGGACAATTCTAGAGGAAGCTGTGGATGAGGAACAGCACAACCTTAAACACGACTGAACTTGCATTGGACGGGAGAAACAACAAGGTTAAAGATCTCCGCCACTTCTCTTGCTTTCACAAAAGCTCTTGATGTGAATCAGTACATAAAGTAGCAAAATACTTTGCAAATTCAAGACAAAAGTGCAAAGGGAAAAAGCATGAAGCAAGACTGCTGCAGAGTGATGACCATTCATGTAGATATTGTGGTTTGATCACCGTAACTTTTCTTCATATTCTTAGAGTGTTGGATGCTAGAGCTGAAGAATGTGGTGAAATAACTGCAGTGTAATGGTCAAGCTACCACAGTTTAGCAAATCATCACACATAAGCTGATCTATTGCAGCTGCCTGGTGCACGCACTGGGACTCGGTAGCAGATGTCTAAGTTTGCATTACTGCACATGCCAACCAGACAAGGTGTCCAAACTCTTAAGTGGGTCCAAAGATGCAACACTGGCCCACACCTGGTCCTCTTAACTTTTGGAGATGACAAGTACAGTGGAGGGGAAAAACAACTTAATGAAAGTAATTCTTAGTAGTTTCAAGAAATTGGAACTGCTGATTGGTGCTTGGTAATGAATGTCAAGATTTGGAGAGGTTGATTTGTGTATGGGAATAAGTGTCAAGAGTTGGAGTTTCTGATTTTTGTTTGGCAATAAATGTCAAGATTTGGAGCTGTTGATTTGTGCATGGGAATAAATGTCGAGGTAACAGAATGATTGGGTTGGGGACAAAAGGAAAAGATGTAAGGTGAAATGCAGCAGAGATGAAACCAAGGCAAGGTGATTCTTATCCAGCCCTGGCGGGGTCCAGGGTGGGGCACACGGATGATGACACAAGAACCTAGTTCCATCAAGGGTGAACTTGTGCCCTTGGCCACCAGTGTGGTCCAGAAGTGGAAGATGGACAGATAGATGAAGAGGTTACATTTGATGTAAAGACTAAGAGCATTGCTTTATCTACTCAAAGCAGCTGCACTGAACAAAAGACTCCAGAAGACTGGAGGCAGTAAAGACAACTTCTGCAAAAGATATCAAGCTTCAGATGAATCATCTTTAGATGAAGGAAGCTGTTAGGAACACAGAAAATGCAGACAAGAAGCAGTATTAGCAACAGTCTGGTAATAATTGAACAGGGAAAGACTTTTGAAGGCAAGCTGATGAGAATATATCAAATAAAATGATGCAAACACACCTGAGGTTAGCATCACTGTAGTGTTGCTACGACCTAGTTGTCTGGGCAGTGCCTATGGGAATATGAAAGAGTTGGGGCTCCAACAGGAAACAAAATTGAACAGAAAGGAATAACAAGGAGGCTCTGGGCTGAAGGAGTGTATAATCATGTTATAAAAAACACTTATAGCTTAGTTTAGTAGCCTAAACTTAAATGTAGAGGAGACAATGAAGTAGGTCTTGGTAAAAAATTTCACATAACATTTGTGGAAGACCTGCGCTCTCTGGAGCTGCAGCTGGAAAACAGGTGGAGTAGAGCACAGTGTCTAAAATAAGATTAGGCTGCTGTGTTTAGGAAAGTGAAACTAACTCTTAGCCAACATCAGTACCTAATATTGAGATCAAATATGGACTGTTGATTGGGTTGTCTCTGGCGGGATAGTGGAACAGCTCCTTAGCTTCTGGCTGCATTGATCACATCTCCCATGGAAGCTGAGACACCCAGATCACTTGTTGATGCCAATACGTAGACACATATTTTTGTGTCTTAATCTTTGGGCTAAATCTCAGCCTAAGAAAATGCATTTACCCTTACTCAGGCGCATAAAAATGTGTGGTACAAGTAATTAAGCCTAGGCTAGTTGTTCCAGGATTATTTATGTCTGAGAGAAAGTGGGACTTACACAGGGCTATTCATGCCATTGAGGAAACTTACCTAGATCTGATAAATAAATGATTATTTCTCTTCAGTCATTATCAGTGGAGCCTACACTTGAGTAGCTCAGATTTGGGTGTCCGGTTTCTAGATGCCCCATTTAGAGCAGGTAAATCCTGCCATTGACACCCAATTTTTTTTGCTTGATCTCTGGGAGCAGGAGCAGGGAAGAGAGAGAAGGGGATTTTGGGGGTGTCCTAACGAACAAGTGGCTCTCTGAAGCAGCTGGAACAGGGGCTGGTGGCCCGTTACTGCCCCAAGCTTTGGGTTTCCAGTGCCTCAAACCCTGTAGGGCTGGTCTGGGGAGGGATCTAAAGTAAGAGCCAAGGCTGGACTATGTTCATTGTACCCTGGTGTCTCTTCTGCTTTACCACCCACCACGGCAGGTTCCCATAGCTCTGAAGGCATAACATCTTCCAGTGAAGACTGGACTATGCCAAAGACTTGGCCACCAAGTCCTGCTGGATGGATCTCTGTGTTGTGTGCAGGCATCACCTTTGCAGCTTCTCCAGCTGCCCAGAAAGGGTTGGAAGGAGGAGCTCCATAAGGAGCTGGATCTGAACTGACATTGGACACTCAGGGCTGCAAAACATCAACTAAACACCAAAACATTAAATAATTTCCAGGCAAGTTGCATTTCTAGGTCAGGACAGTTTGACATTAGTTCTTCTAACTACAAAAAAAAAAAAAAAACATGACTGCTTTGTTTCTGATTCATTTCAAGCAGGCAGAAACTGTCAGTGCTGATGGTGGGGGAAGCAGAGGTATCATTCCCAATGGAAAAGGAGATAACTGCTGGAAACAGGAGATTTATTTGCTTCACCAAGCAGCAGAAAAGAAAAATTATAGAAGGCACTGCTTTTCAAGTCTTTTTTTTTTTTTTTAATATCCCTTCTAATTAGGCTTGACTGGTGGGGCCTCTTTGCCTGCAGCATGGCAGGGCTTTGAAAAACTAACAATGTTTACTCCTAATTGCATTTGATTGCACATATTTAAAGGCCACAGATGGTTCGGGAGGACTGAGCTTTAAATAAATGCATGGGTGCACTGTCTTCCTTCCCCTCCTGCCTAGTAAGGAGAAGGAGATGGACAATCTGACCATGGACCTCCATCCATTGAGGCCATCAAAATTCCCTCCAGTGGTGGGGAATCCCTGGCAGAGTCCAGATGCAACACTGAAAATACAGTCATTGGTCTGTAGCTTCAGAGGTCAAGGGCAAATATAATAGGAGTATGTATTTAGGAAAAAAAAAAGAGACTGATCATAATGACTGAATTTAAGTGCCATAGCCGATAAATCTAGTAATTAATGTTAAATTATTATGTAGATATAGCTGTTGACCTGATTGTGAGACTTGCTTGTGCCAGGGCTGCTCCTGGGCTGGCCAGAGAGACCCCTCTTGTGGTCTCAGACCTCCAGCCTCTGTAGTTCCCAGTGGGAACTTCCTTTTTTTCATACCTGGACCAGTTCATGCTCCTGTGAACAACAGTTTCAGACTGAACCCTGACGTCTCTTTTCATTGGAGAATGGCAGCAGTCACAGCTTCTTTACCATAGCTGTAGCTTTTGGAATAGTTGTTTATTAGCAGAGACAAGAGATCTAGTTATAGAGGCAATCTCTCTGCAAATAACGAAAATGCTCTGAGAGGATGTCCAAGTTTTTCCTTAATGTTTATGTGGGTTTGGGTCTGGTAGGGTCCAGTCTTCACCCCTCTCTTTTGAGCCTGTCTCCTCAGACAGACCATGACAAGGAATTTTCCAGAAAACTGTTTTTATAATTTTCCATACTATTTTGAAGCCAGCCAACCCAAAATACTAATATCTTCCTTAAAGACGCCATTCTTAAAGCTAATGCTTATCTCTCAAATCACCACGTGTGTTGCTCGTGTATGTCCTCCTGAATTATTATTTTCTTGCTTGTCCTTTTTCTTGTCAGCTATTGAGTTAAATCCATGCATCCACATAGGAAATCAACCTCAGGAGTCCACTACAACTACTCAGTAATTTTACCTACCTTTATTTGAACTACAATCCCACATGAGTATTTTTAGATCATTGCATACAGCAGCTCATCCATCGCATTCACTTGGAGGCTACAAATGAGGGTCACTGTTCCTTGAGCCCAACAATATAAAGCTAAGTATGATATAAACTGAACTCCACTTATCACCCTGTGTATCAAATATATAATTTGTCTATACGGCAATTCAGAAGTGGAAGGTCTTGGAAAACATCTGAAAGCCTTTAAGTGACTCCTTCTTCTTTTTTTAAAAAATGGCATTTGATTTATCTTGCAGTGATCTTCTTACCCTGCTCCATCAGGACCTGCCTTTGTCCCACTGAAGCTATTCATAACTAGTAAAAAAGATTAGTTTGGTTTGGTTTGGTTTGGGGTTTTTTTTTGCTTTTTTTTGTTTTTTTTTCTTCCCTACTCTGAAGTCTGCGTGCAGCTTTTCCAAGGAGTCCAAACTAGAACTGATGGGACACCAGAAGCATCTTTATTTTAATTCCTATCTTGGTAGAAAGAAGGGGCACTTTTTCTGGTCTGATAAAGCTTCTGAAGAGTTTCTTTTATGTGGCTTTCTAGGATAGGGTTTAATCTACTGAATAGGAAGCTCCAAACTCCATTCCAGAGACCAAGAGGTTAATAAAGGTCTGAGAGATGCAAAATTGACCCAATAAAGGCATCATTGACCAAATCACACACTACATCCCAAATGCCTGCTATGCCTTCCCCTCCCAGGGTCCAACTTAAGACCTGGTCCAAGTCTTTTAAGAGCTGACCTGATGCACATTATGCTGATCAGGTCACCCTGATGCTTTTCTATATGAAGAATGCCAAGAGCACCCACGAGGCTGACGGGCCTAAACTCTGCCAAAACAAGGTGGACCTCTCTGTAAAATCACGGGGATTGCAAAGGTCCAGTTTTCAAACTGCTTTTTTTTTTTCACGTTTGTTTTTATCTAGCCTGATTCACTCCTTTAGGTCCCTGCAGACAGACAGAAAACTGTATAACAAAGAAGAAAAAACAGGTAAATCAAATGAGGGCTGAGAAAAGGCTTGGAATAGAAATCAGAAGATAATTATATCAACAAGGAACTCAATAATGAACCATATGGGGATGACTGGGAAAATATGGTCTGTTCCAGCTGGTTTATCAGTCATTAGCATCAATAAAGTGGCTCAACAGAGCCTCAAACCTCCAACAGAGGTTTCCCTGTGCTTTCCCAAAGCAAAGCCCTGATGGTTTCCCTCTCATGCTGCAGAGTAGACTGCTCCTTAAGCTGATTACAACATAGTCATAAAACATTATGGTGCTAATTTTCAGCCCTGGTGCAAAAAAGGGCTGAATCTAAGAAGTGATGGGATTTATATTGGTCTTTGTAAGAGGACATTTCTGTTCAAGAGGCACTGGAAATGTTGATGTTCCTCCATCTGTAACTTGTTCTAATTCTGTTTCCAGAGTGTGCCTTGGGTATGTTGAAGGTCTGATGGGCAAAAGCTGCAGTAGTAGTATGAATTGCGCTAACCCCTCATCTCTCCTTCCTTGTGTAAGCTGCCTGCTTCTTGAAAGGCATACCTCACCCTAGCTGGGGCTCTTGGAGAAGTGATGTGGAAAGTGGAAAGCTAAGGAATGGGCCAGAGCTATATGCATTTCATGTAATGGGTATTATTGTATGGGAGATGAATGTGTTGTCTGAGTGGTCCTGTGCAAGTAGAAAAAAAAGAAAAAAGCCAAAGCTGTGCTCTCTTGTTTAATTTTCTTGGTGCTAGAGCACTGGTGTGTTGCCGGAAAAGAGCTTTTTCCCAGTCTTGCAGCTGTTTATCTCACACCTGCTAATGTCTGAGAATATGAACAAATTTTAAAGGTGCGGAGTGCCTAGGTAGAGCTACGTGGGTGTGCATCTTCACAAACCCGCAGAGACTACAGTCAAACTTGGGCAAGGGGCTCCTCGGGAAGAGTCCGCAGCTCCGGGTGAAGGGCAGGAGGTCCCTCTGCAATGCTTCTTAGGAGAGGGCTCCTGGTTCACTGAACAGGTCAGTGTCCAGGAAAGCCCACGGAGCTCATTCCAAATTTTACCCAGTGCCAGCATAGCCTGCTGATCCTCGGGCAGTTATCTTTCAACCCCGGAGACTGCGAATTCTTCCAAAAGGCCTACGAAAGAGGAGAGCTTTTTTTTTGTCAATGCAATTAGAGCCAATATTCAGAGGCTTTTATTGCCTCTCAAGTGGAAAGTGCACATGAATCTGCACATTTGAAAACATTTGAACACCATTAAACAAGAGCATCAGAGCATCTTCTTGTTTCTTCTCCTTACTGTGTGGGTTTTTTAGCTGATGTAGTTTTGGTGGTTTTTGGTTTTGGGGTTTTTTTTGGTTATTTCGGGGGCGGGTTGTTTTGGTTTTGTTTTTTTTTTCATGCTCACTGAAATGCTTTGATGTCCAGCCCCTTTAACCTCCTCTTTATTTGCTTAGGTGGGCTGGCTTAGCGTAAATTGAATTATTCAGGATAACTACATTGTATAATTATTTGAGGTAAAAGTCCTTGCAGAGCTTTGGAGCAGCCTGTAATCCATCTGCTTCTAGAAATACAGAAGCTGACTGTTCATCTAATCTCATTTTTGAATAACTGGTAGTTAATCTGCCACGCAGCTTGTGTTTTCCGGATGAGATTTGCTCCCTCTGACATGCTAAGTAGACAAGTTTCAAGAAAGCCTGGTATAAGCAAACCAGACCATAAAATTACACCTGTTTTATAACAATTTTTGCAGTTTTGTCGTTTATCTTTGTTTTGCTTTGGCACGAGGACAATTCCTGCGAAGTGTGCATCTGTGAAATGTAATGAAAGGGAACGTCTTCCTGGGGGGGTGGATGCTGTGTCTGCACGTCGCCGGGGGTTCAGCAAAGCATGCTTTGTGAAATGTGCACTGTCAGAGAAAGTTCTGCCTCACTTGTCACCTTGAGAGCTCCTGTAGGCTGAACAACTTGGAAAAGTGTGAAAAATGTCCACAGCAGAGTGTGGGTGAGTTTGTAAAGGAGTTGTAGGTTCCTGTTGGCCTTGCTGGGAATGCTGTATCGTGGTCAGATAGGATGGGTTGGTGGATCAATTTGAAAATCCTGAATTAAGTAACTTTAAAATGAGACAACCAGAGGGTCGGGGCAGAAGATGAACCATGGGGTGGAGATATGAACTCAGAACACTCTGATGCACTGGTGATGAACTGCTAAAATCCACAGACCAAAGGCTGTGGAGATCATACCTAGCTTGACGTGAGGCCAGGCAAGAGGCAGGGCAGTCAGGGATGCGAAGTTTTAAAATGCTGAAAAAAAAGTTTTCTCCTGCTAGCTCATTGGAGCCCTTAAAGGAGCTATGGCTGCACAGATGCATTTTTGAGCAGTTTAGCTAAACCCAGAAATCTGAGCAAAACATGGTACGCACTGAGGCTCTGACCCTGGACCAATGCGGCACTTGCCTCTAACGTGGCTCAGGCTTTAGGAAAAGTGATGGAGAGATTGAAAATGGGTGGGCTGCAAAATTTTTGGCACCTATAATTCTGAAAGGCTGTCCTTCCAGCTAAGATAGGAGTCTCACTTCTGAAAATGCTGGCAATCAGTTATAATCGCTGCCAGGGCGTATTCCTGAGTTGTGAAGCTGCTTTTCCCTCCTGGTTCATCCCAGCCTTGGTGTGGGGAGCTGGGGCCGTGGAAGTGCGTAGTCATCCTCAGAGGAAAGCTCTGAAACGGAGCTGTGGGCGAGGCACATCACCTCAAAAGTTAACATTTTGTGCTGAACTAGAGGAAATGAGGGAAGAAAAAAATGCAACCTAAACGTTTAACTTGGGCAGGTACATCCAGGGACGGGATCACCTGGGTCATGCTTGGTCCTTCTCCTCTTTCCCTGAGCCTCTGATGTGAGGCACTTGTTGGACACTGGGCTAGAAAACGCCGTGCTGTGACTTTGGCCCTTTGCTCTGTCTCAAGCTGTCTTTGGGGCTTAAAGCAGCCTTTAAGTGCTGCCAGTCCTCAGCAGCAGCTATTGGCATTTTAAAAGCACTTTCTTTCCAGTGCCGGGCCTGTAGAAAGCAACAAGCATCTCCCAAAGAAACCTTTAACTCCTTGGAGCCACCTTAAATCCCCTGCTGTCTGCCCTACCTGTCCTCCCTGGACAACAGCCATGGAAAAAAACCCCACGATTTCTGGACACCTCCAAACCCCCGTGTTGCTCCTTACCTCGATCAGCTGTGCCACGGCCGCTCGCGAGCAGAAGACGAGGGAAGACGACCTCACCCAGGAGAGAGGATGCTGCGCGGCTGGATCCCACGCCATCTTCTCTCCCCGGCGTATCTCCGACTTCTGCGTCGTAGCCCAAAGCAGGGGAGGTTACGAATAAACCCAGCCAGCTCTCGGCACCGCTCAGCGTTTACTAGAAGCAGTCGCGTGCTGTCCTGGCTCTTCCTTACTGCCTTCCTTTCTAACCCAGAAGCCACAGAGCTAGACGCTGGGGAGTCATTAATTAATTAGAGCGGTGTCACTTACAGCGTGCTCTGCTGCTCCTTGAGCTGGGCTTCGTGATGGGGGGATGCGGGGAGCAAAGTAGCACTCGGAGCTCTGGCCGCTTCCTCAGAGGAAGGCGGTTTTCACTCCTTAAGACCCTGGCTTTGCTTTTTTTTTTTTTTTTTCCCACTCCTGTCTGACTGATTCCAGCCCTCTTGCTTTTGTTTTTCTCCTGGTCTGTGGAGAGAATTCTCTTCCTCTAATGAAAAACAACTGTAAGCCAAGCTGATGCATCAGCATCACAGCTCCTCTACGCTAACAGGGTCCAGTGTTACTAGAGATGACTATTTGACATCTTGGGACTTTAAAAGCATCTTTCATCCCTGAAGGATCTGGTGGAGGTGTTGCTGCAGGGACACCATCTCCAGCTCAGCTCTGCTCGAGGGGGCTCAAGAAAATGATCTATAATTGGATGGGTAGGAACAACACAGCTGGAGGGATTTGAGGGACTCTCAGCTGGCCTGTCCTTCCACCAAGGAGCAAACAAAACCTCTGGCCACAGAGCGAAGAAGAGAGTCAGGAGGAGAGTGACCGGATGAACAGGTTTACTATATTCTCCAGTAATCATAATTTCTTGTAGTATTCTTCATGGGGAGAAGCCTGGGATTTTAGGCAAGAAAACAAGCAATCAGGTCTGGAAGAATCTCGTCACTTCTACTGTAAGCACAATTTCAAGAAAAATAGCTCCATAGCAAATTAATACTTTACAAGCTCAAATAGGCAGGACAGCTTTAAGGCCACCTTTCTTGTGAGATGATGGGAAACCATGTGCTCAGAAAATCGGTGTAAGAACTGGGCAGGATGTTGTGTTGTGAGGTCTCATCAGCAGGCAACAGACGGTGGCAGCATCGAGGCAGGGAATTATCCATATGCCTCAGAAATCCTGCAGGTTGGTCCTCCTCCTCCTGATGAAAATCCAATCTAGGGCTCTAAGATACTAAGTGGTGGTTCAAAAAGCTGGTCTTAATGTTCTTCAGCTTGATTTTTAAATGGAATGGGGCTTTGGACGTGATACTTTGCTCACCCTTCTCCTCCTCTCTTCACCTTACCTTCCCTCCTCTGGATTTCTAAAACTTTGCTGCTGTTTTAGTTCAGCTAAAATTGACCAAGGGATAAAGGTCTGAGAGATACTTCTTTTTAAAAGTGCATTTATTTTTAACAAGTATGCTGTTGGGTGAAACTTTACATCAGTTGCAGTCCCCATGGAGGGAAGAAGGACAGCAATGTAGACAATTTTTGCTGGACACCAGCAAATGCAACCACAGGGCATAAATCCACAGCAAACCGGGCTGCCAGTCCTGCTTCTCAAGAGGTGTGGGGTTCTGGTGTTCTGTTTTGTTTTGTGCTGAGCTAGTTACACCACGATTTTCCTGCAGACGACGGCGAGCTATCTCCAGCTTGTGCGCTCATGAACGAAGCCTGCCGTGGCATCGAAGCACCGCTGGGAAGCATTTGTGCCAAGAGCTATGCTAAAATAGCACAAAAAACAACTTGATTTTTTTTTTTTTCCCCAACCTCCAGACTTCTTATTCTATATATGGGTCACTGAAGTGGCGTGCCTCCTTCAGTTTTCATGGCAAAAGGAAAGTGCAGATTTACGCAGACTCCAGACCTTTCAGCACTTTGTAACTTCATTTTAGCTTCTTTCCTTGGGACAATTTGAAAACACCCGGAGCAGGTCAGAGCAGAATCTCCTGCTGGGATTTTAAATTACAATAATTCACGCTGGCCTTCCATTCCTTTGAGCTTTCAGAGTTATTTTTTCATTTTTTCTTTGATGATAAGGAGGACAAACAAACTCCATATGCAAGCATCTTATTTCTAATTTGGTGACCCGACCCCTTGAGACGGATATTTTGGAGAGAGAGAGGAAAAAAAAAAAAAAAGTATTGCGAAACTGCTGAATTTAGCAACAGTGAGGAATTGGGCTTTGCAGAGAGAGGGGAAATAGCTGTCTTCTCCCATACACAGCCCTACCAGCAATGACCCCTCACCGAATGAGGTTGCTCATAGCCCGCATTGCACATGTTGTTATGTACCCACAGATTAGTGGATGACCACCAATCCCTTAGTGAAACCACAGGTGCTGTTAAACTTGTCAGCTTCCTACTTAGAGCTTGTGCCTCTTGCATTCTCTTGGGAAATAAATGAAACGTGGCTCTTGCTAAACGTGTCGTCTCGCCAGTCACCGCGGTGCTGGCGTTGTTGCTACGCAAAAGCACGATGATGCCATTTGGGAGAACGTCACGAGCTTGGTTGGCGTGGCAGCGAGTGCCCAGGGGTCAAACCGCTGGAAGGAGACGTGGCTCTTGCCTGCCTCATCTTCTCCCCCACCCTGGGGTTTCCTTGCTATCTGCCTGCATTTGGTATGATGGGCAAATGGATGAAGAGCCGCAAGGGGCTTGAGGTCTGGTCTCCATGGAAATGCACCAAGCACATAAAAAAACAGCAGGGGAAGTAAGTCTCCTTGCTTTATTGATATTGATATCTGCCAATTTCAATAGCTGGGATTTCTGAACAGAGATTTCTAATGCAAACGCCTGTTGTGAGAAGGCTTCTGAAGAGAGAAATTGTATGTCCTGCGTGTGCTCGTGTTGCGAAACTGTTTGTAGGCACTGCTGACAGAAATCTGAGACTGGCCCAGTGGGTAACTTGCATGCAGGTCACGGCTCTGTTATGCTGCTCCTTCTGCTGGGTGCACGTTGATTCCTTTCCTCCATGTGCTTCGAAGCACCCTGACTCTGCGGTGATGGGCACTGCGCAGGGTTACAGTATGTGGAGAGAAATTACCCTTTGCCATGCAGAATGTGAGTTCTTAAATGAGTGGAAATAAGAGATTTGGGGGAAGATGGAGGGTTTCCTTTCCTGCTCAAGTTGTGGGATGATCTCTATCTAACCACTCTCAGAGCCCCCATGCCCTCCAGCAATCATCTCCAGGCTTTCTCTGCTCTCCTCACTCTTTCCCCAGAGCATCGAGGTCCCAAGCCCATGTGCCTCCTTGTTGTCCCAGATGTTTGAAGATTTCCAAGAAGACCAGGCTTCTGGTTCCCCATCGCTCTTCAGCCCAACCATGAAGGAGGCAGTGCCAGGGCAGGGGAGGAGGTCTGGGAGCCAGGAGAGAGGAGAAGCCAGGAGAAGGGAGGAATGGGTCTTCTTTAAATACCTTTGTCTACAGTTTATTCCTCAGAGCATGGCGAAATGTTTTTCGCTTCATCTTCACAGGTCCCCTTTAGGTATTTCAAGATTACCCTCAGTTCCTGCAGACTGTGGCTAGGAAACGTCCCTTGCAGGAGAAGTGTGGAGGCTGCATTTGTTTTCAGCTGGCCCTATCATACCTTGCCCACCCCGAGCACCACAGAAGCAGGACAAGCTTTCCTGCAGAGCTGAAGGCAAGCTCACGAACACTCCTACATGCCTGCCTATGGGAGTGGCAGCTGCATGACCCATTCGCGGCTGCCGTTTCCCTTTAAATTCTCTAAAAGCCATTCAAGCGTCGTGTTGCTCACTGAAATTTAATGTGGAGACCGGCCAAGCGTGATGGCAGCCTGCCAGGGGTTTCCATGTCTACCAAGAATGTTCTGCAGTGCACCTTGGGAGAGGAACATTACTTCCTCGATTTTTTTTTTTTTTTTCCTGCCTTAAAGTGAGTAAATAAAGCAGCTGAAAAGTTAGAGCAGGCGGTTTTCATCACCAGCTCCTCTTTCCATTCACATGGCTACCTATCCTGGCTGAACACTCAACCCGTGGTAAGAAAGACTCTGCTCAGGTGGCGACCAGCTGCCGGGAGATGCTACTGAACTGCTCTTGGAGTGGTCTCATGGGAGATTGTGGTCCTATTGCAAAAGCTTTGGGTTTGTGCTATGGTGAAGATTAGAGAGTTACAGCTTTGGGAAACAGGGTGATGTTCAGTGTGTGAAAGTGTTGCAAAAGTTTATTGCTTGGGTATTTTGTAGGGTTAGGAAAGGATGCATCCATGTTTAAGACACAAGCTTGGGGAGGCTGTGAATTCAGTGAAATCCTGCTATCTACGCCTCTGTAAAACAGGAATGTTGCTCATTTCCTAGCTGCATTGAGGCAAATATTCATAAAATATCTCCCAGTGCTGACAGGGCGTGTGCCACAGGAGCGGGATGTAATGGTGCGATTCGTCATAACACTGTAGGACAAGGTGCCTTTGTTTCTCCGACATCATGTCTCCGGGCGGTTGGACTTGTTATGTAGCCGACATGCCTCGTGGTTGCAGGTGGCTTCCAATTCAGTTGGACTAGGCCTTGCTGTCCCCATCTAGCTGCTGAAGGGAGAGGTTGGATACGGCCAAGGTGGTGCTATGGGAAGGTCACTCACAGGCAAGGAGAGGGCCACCAATCTAATGTGGCTGCAGAATGAAGGTCACCTCCTCCTGGTTTGTTCTGTTTCCAGACTCGTCACTGCTCTTACAGCAAATATGGGTTGCTGATGGGATGGTCTATGTTGCTCTCTCAATGGTGCTTTTGGGAACTGGGAGGGATAGGAGTAGGGAGAAGACTGGGCCAAGACTTGCTTTGCTCTTCAGAGTTGCTAATGAGCTGGCTGACCCTCATCATCTTCTCCCACGCTGCCTGTGTTTGAGGAGAGCCTTCCCTACCACACTCAAATCAAAGGGTAGCTTCTCTGGAGGTACCCATAAAACCAGTCTGGGTGATATGGGGGCGAGGGGGCTGGTCTTGGCCACAAAAATAGTCTCATGCATTAAGAAAGAAAATTTAGTTGATTTCTGATCTCCATCCTCCTTTAGCAAGTCTCTTGCTTATCTGTAGCTCTGCACCCTTGCTCCCGTTTCATGTTTCCACGTGCCAAATGCCTCTGGCTATCGGATTGCTCTGATCCACCGACTGGATGCATCTGACACAGCTTGCCAAGGAGTGGGAAGAAGGCCCCAGCACTGCAGTTGGGGTTGTGCCACCCTGCTCGAAGGGTTCAGAAGAGCCGTAGGAAAAGTCTTTGTCCTCCTGTGCCGTTCCCCAGCGGAACTGCTCTGCAGCCCAAAAGTCTCATGCAATTATACAAAATTAACAACAAAGTTAACAGAAATGTACTTGGTTATCTCACTGCTACCACTTTTCTGCTCCAACTCAGACAAATTTTCATGTCATTTTCAGAGCCAGAAGGGTTGTAATCATTCTGCTACAATGAAAGAGCAACAGAATGTTGGGGTTTTTTTATTATTACACAGTTTTTGGGAAACTTATCCATCCAACTAACCACTGAAAGGCTCATGGTTTCAGATAACTTTGCACAGAGGAAGAAGCTGTTCTGAGTTGAAAGATGACTGCTTGGTGCTGACATAGGAAAGTGAGCTTCTTTTTTGCCTGTTTTTCTGTTTTCTGGCTTCCTGCATGTGTAGCAGCTCCTATGGAATTGGGACTGGCTGCTACAGGCATTTTTTTTTTTCTTTAGCAAGGCCTTTGGTTAGACAACCTAATACAGAGCAATAAATAGTTTGGAATGAGTCGTGCTTCATCCCTGTAACTAAGTAGGCATCATGGGTTTGTTTTAAAAAGGCTTTCTTGTTTCTGTGTTTGTTGTTACAGTAAAATAATCCTCAAGTAGAGTCCTAATGGATTTCTTGGAACAGCCAGCTGTCAGTGTCAAAAGCAGCTGCTCTAAGGACCAATATTTCTATCTGTTTTTTTATGTGAGCTAAGAATTAGAATAGCTTTACTGGGCAGTAAGCACATTAGTCACGTAAAGCCATGTGCTATGATGTCCAAGTGAAATTGTGTCTTTGGATATGATGTGGGGCTGGGTATGATTGCAGAGGTGCTTGGTATCTTCCCAAAATGTCTGTAAACAATCTGGGCTTTCCAATATTCTGAGAGCGATGTAGCACCCTGATCTTCAGATCACAGCTACGGCCAGATGGACGGGCAACCCAACTGGCTCTTCTGCCCTCAGGGTACAGGCAAGTACCACAGGTCACATGGATGAGGGTACAGCTTGAAATGGTGACCATCATCACTATGACCATCTAGTTCTCTCGCCTTGGCAGCTTAATCCTCTGTGCTGTGTGGGACAGGGGGAGGATGGGACCAGTTGGTGCAGCTCATGATGCACAGTTTCAGCACCACCTCATTGCAGCTGGAGTTTGTCCAACAGGCTAAGGAACTGGTACAGCTTGACTAACAGGCACAAGGAGACATGTTACTCTTGGGTACTTTTTGGTCCTTGGATCAGGACCAATGTTTTGTCCCTGATGCTAATGACCAGCATGCTCCTGTTTGATTTTGCCCCTTTCCAGCTCTTCCTTAATCTAAAGAGAATGAGGTGCTACCTGGTGAAGGCCATCAGCCAACAGCTACTGTCTGTCCAGGGTCTTGTCAAGGCCATTTGGATGATCTTGCACTTCTACCAATTAAAGAAGTTGTAGCAAGTCCCTGCTGGTGGCAGACCTTTGGCAATGCTGATGTTGAGAACTGGGTCTGCCATAAACCAGCAATGAGTGGACATCTAATTAGAAACAGTACTGGGACCAACTGTTGACTTAACAGAGGAGCGCAGAGGTGGGGTAAACTTGCCAAAGGTCATGTAAACAGCTAGGAAAATGGTATTTAGGCCATCTGGCTGCTCAACTAAGGCTGAAATGTCTAGACTGTGCACAATTCCAGGGATTAACTCTTGACTCTTCAAGCTGAGAGCCTGTGTGGGACAAATACTGTGACCCTGAGTTTGCACCTGAGCTCTCTGTCTAGCACACATTGAGACTGGAGGTTGTAGGAATCGTCAGTGTCTTAACTTCACAGAGGGCTCTTCTACAGAAGGAAGTAAGGAAAGATGTTGAGTACATGTTGATGTATTTTCCATGCCTTCTCTCCTCATACTTGTTCTGTGCATGTCCTGCTTCTGGCCAGTCTTGTGTTGCAGTCTTGTCTGATGTTATCTCTGTCCCTCATGGACAGGAATACAGATGCAGGCACACGAGTCTTTGCAGTGTGTGTTACCAGAATTCTTCTGTGCATCCAGTCATGAGTCTGGAGAATTTCTAAGAGTGTTTGATTTCTATACTGGTTTACTGCAGAATGGTTGCTCAGATGTAGAAAACATGTCTGTACCCAGCGTTGGTCCCAGTTTCTTGTTCCTTGTTTTCTACCTGCCTTGCATGCCTCTATTACCATTCAGGGAAAAGGCTTGTGCTGCCTCAGTGAGAAGAACCGGGACAAGTTTCATTATCAAGCAGATTGTGAAACTTCTTTTGCATGAGATATGAATAATTGCACACTTAGCTCCTGTTTCCATGCATACTTTCTCAATGGCATGTACAAGTACCGTGCTTCTGGGCTTGCGAGGCACATGAGTTGGAGAGTGCGTGCTTGGATCAGACATCCACCTCTACGTAAGAGTCCCCTGGGTGAGGGAATTTGAAGACTCCAGTTTGTTGCTGGGGTGGGTGCTGTGTCAGGTCTTTAACTGGCTGAAGTATAGCAGATCCAATGAGGTCTCAGCAGCTATGACTGCCTTATTCCCTGCCAAAGCCTCAGATGGTCCTGTGGCATGGGTGCAGAAATACCAGGTTGGTGCTAACTGGGATTATGGACCTGGATTTGCACCCTAGATTTGCATTGCTTTCTCCATCTCCCAACTCAGTCCTCTCTTACTTGACACCAATGAGCATCTGAAACTCTTGGGATGTCTTGAGGGGTAAATGAAGCTGCTGATTCTTCAAAAATAGCTTATTGGAAAGTAAAGAAAGATATATGATACTGGGATTTATGTTAGGATGGGGGGAAAAATAGTCTGTTTTTCTCACATCTTCAACCAGCCTCTACCCAGGGGTAAGCAGGAGCTGAGGTTTCATCGAGTGATGCTGTGGGAATGGGAGGCTGCAGGCTGTTTGCTGCTGCTCTGGGGCATGCTTCAGCAACCCCGTATCAGAGCTGGTGTTGGCAAGGATATTCTTTTAAGTGAGTGAGTCACAAAGCAACTATTTCCAGAACGGTTGGTTCTTGTAATACGGGCTGGTATTGCCCTGGTGACTGAAAGATGTGCTGGCCAACAGAGCTGACTCAGCGTCACCAGCCGCAAAACTCAGGAATTTGCCTGCGACCTAGTTTCAGCAGAGGAACCTGGACTAGGTTTTGGTTAAAAAATCAAAACCAAACCTCCTTGATGGAAAAGAGGACTTGTTTCAGGGAAGCTGTATTTGGAGGAAATTATGAGGGTGGTGAAAAGCCACCTTTTTTTTTTTTTTTTCAGCGAGGGTGGTGAGACACTGGAACAGGTTGCCCAGTGAAGGTGCAGATGCCTCGTCACTGGTAATGTTCAAATTCAGGTTGGGTGATGCTTTGAGCGAC
>WHYT01014838.1:15554-29447 GCA_009806455.1 Tetrax tetrax | reverse complement strand
TCAGCAGCTATGACTGCCTTATTCCCTGCCAAAGCCTCAGATGGTCCTGTGGCATGGGTGCAGAAATACCAGGTTGGTGCTAACTGGGATTATGGACCTGGATTTGCACCCTAGATTTGCATTGCTTTCTCCATCTCCCAACTCAGTCCTCTCTTACTTGACACCAATGAGCATCTGAAACTCTTGGGATGTCTTGAGGGGTAAATGAAGCTGCTGATTCTTCAAAAATAGCTTATTGGAAAGTAAAGAAAGATATATGATACTGGGATTTATAGAATCATAGAATCATAGAATCATAGAATGGTTAGAGTTGGAAGGGACCTTCAAAGGTCATCTAGTCCAACCCCCCTGCAAGAAGCAGGGACCTCCCTGACTAGATCAGGTTGCTCAGAGCCCCATCCAGCCTGGCCTTATGTTAGTATGGGGGGAAAAATAGTCTGTTTTTCTCACATCTTCAACCAGCCTCTACCCAGGGGTAAGCAGGAGCTGAGGTTTCATCGAGTGATGCTGTGGGAATGGGAGACTGCAGGCTGTTTGCTGCTGCTCTGGGGCATGCTTCAGCAACCCCATATCAGAGCTGGTGTTGGCAAGAATATTCTTTTAAGTGAGTGAGTCATAAAGCAACTATTTCCAGAACGGTTGGTTCTTGTAATACGGGCTGGTATTGCCCTGGTGACTGAAAGATGTGCTGGCCAACAGAGCTGACTCAGCGTCACCGGCCGCAAAACTCAGGAATTTGCCTGCGACCTAGTTTCAGCAGAGGAACCTGGACTAGGTTTTGGTTAAAAAATCAAAACCAAACCTCCTTGATGGAAAAGAGGACTTGTTTCAGGGAAGCTGTATTTGGAGGAAATTATGAGGGTGGTGAAACACCACCTTTTTTTTTTTTTCAGCGAGGATGGTGAGACACTGGAACAGGTTGCCCAGTGAAGGTGCAGATGCCTCGTCACTGGTAATGTTCAAGTTCAGGTTGGGTGATGCTTTGAGCGACCTGATCTAGCAAAAGACGTCTTTGCTCCTTGCAAGGGGGTTGGATTAGATGATCTTTAAAGATCCCTTCCAACCCAAACCATTCTATGAAAGGAGACATTTTCTCACGAGATACAAATTGGGGTGAGATTTGTGGACAACCCTGTTCTCATGGCTGAAAATCCTAAGCAGGAAGAGCAAGGTGAACTCCTTCTCTTAGAATTTTCTTGATCAAAACTAGTTTGATATTTCTAGAGGTACGTGCTTTTAATTGCCATAGGTGGTTGAAGGTCAATTTGTTGTGCTTTCTTGGAGACAGCATGTTCTTCAGTTCCACTGCACTGCAACTGCCACTCCCCAGCCACTTGAGTGGATGTTTCTAGCGATGGAGTTAAGCCTAGCTTTAAACTATGTTCTCTAGAGTGACACACGCAAGCATAGGAAACAAAGATTTAAAACTGAGGTCAAGCAGGAGAACAAAATACAAAGCCCGGACCACCTGATACTGTTTTATGTAGACAAATCAATGCTATAGCATCTCCTGAGCTCCTGGCTAGAAATGATATCACGTGCTCTGTGTTTAAGATCCATGGCTGCAGACAGCCAGCGACAATTTAATTCATAACGATCTGGTCAGATAACAGGAGACAGACCTAGAGCTGATGGGGAAGATTTCTAAAGACTTCCATGGAAAACCACTGTGTTTATTCAATAAAAACTGTTAGTGGAAGAAGCTTAGTTCTGACAAAACTCCAAGCATAGACCCCTTTTTTTTTTTTTTTTTCAAAAAGAAAAGCTCTCTCTGTCAATGTGTCCCTGATTTTTTTTTTTGTTTTGTTTTGATTCTTTTTTACAACTGAAAGTCTCTTGGGCCTACTTTTTTTTTTTTTTACTTCAAGTTTTGAAACCAATCATTTCCCAAGATCAAAAAAGGTCTTTTTGTCTTCAGGTTGATTAGGACTAAAACTTAGCAATCTGCAAAATATGTCTTTGGGTGTGTTTTATCCCATATTTCCCCCCTACCCCTTACCCCCTAAATCAAAGTAGGATGGGGAAGCAGTTGCAGTGTTACATTTACAAGATGAGAAGCATCTTCCTGTTGAGGAAGATAAAGAAAAATCCAGCCTGTCTGGCCTGCTGTTAGAGGCATCCTAAGGAGCAAGGATGATTAGGGCTGGGGAGAAGAGGAAAAGCAGCAAATGAGTAGGAGCGTGCTGAGAACTGGATTGCACAGATCATGACTTGCCTTCTCCACATCCAGGAAGGATGTCTCAGACCTGAAATACAGAGGTGCAAACATCAAGACTTGAGGCTTCTGCTGCTGCTCATTGGGGTTAAGGCTGAGAGGCAGCCTGAAGATCTCGGACTGAACAGGACATTTCTGCAAATCCTGAGCATTTCAAGAAAACTAGCTGACCGAATAAAAACAGAATTCTGCTGAGGAAATACAAGCAAAAGTGAAAGAAGTGTCCCAAAGGAAACTGTCACACCCCTCTGTGTCATCAGTTTCACCACAGCTTTACCAGAGTGGCGTTAAAAAGAATAATGGGGAAAAAAAAACATGAATCCAAAGCACGCACAGCAAGCCACTTGACCAAAATTTTGCAGACACAAGCCGCAGAGCTGAGCTTGAGGCCCAGACTGAAATGCACTCAGTGGGTTGAACCAGAGGACTTCAGATGTCAAGTGGGCTCTCCAGAATCCATTTCTCCAGCATGGAGCAGAGGTCCTGGGCCTTCGTGCAGTGCCGCAGATCCTCGAACCTTTGTATTCATTAGGAAATGCTCAGCACTGGGATGTCTGAAAGCTTCTGCCCTTTCTGGAGGGGTAGGTACTATCGTAAGCTCTGCCAGGGAGCGATCTCCATCCATATAGAGTCTGGAGGCTGGAAACTCATAGAATAGTTTGGGTTGGAAGGGACCTTTAAAGGTCCAACCCCCCTGCAAGGAGCAGGGACATCTCCAGCCAGATCAGGTTGCTCAGAGCCCCATCCAACCTGGGCTCGAGCACCTATGCGAACAGTTTGAAAGGACTTTGTCTGCCATCTAATCCCTTGTGGGTCAGCCCTTCCTCAGGATGTGGCAAATCTGACTGCATTCCAAATCTTGAACTGGAAGAAAAAGGTCTGTAATTGTGCTGATTATCAGCTCTTTGACTTCATAGCTTGTGGAGCAGGTAGGAGGCCGGCAGTGAGCTCATTGCTCACTCATCCTTTCCGCTCCCCGGCTGCATCCTTTCCTGGTGTTGCTCCCCATTGTGCACGAGGATTGCTGCTCTGAAGGTTGCTGCTGTGTGGTTTAAACCGCTGTGTTGAGGCAGACAGCAAGTTATGGGCACATCCCGCTCCAAAAAGACACCAGGAATCCAGGAAAGTGGGAAGGAAGTCAACACAATAGAAGAACCTCTCTGAACAAAAGGGGATTGAGGCACCTCTTGTCTCCTGTGACACCCTGAGCATCCTCGCTGTAGAAACCGACTTGTCCTGATCCCACAGCCCACAGTAAGTTCCAGTGAAGTCCTTGAAATCATATAGCCGGGGTGGAGGTGAGCTGCTGAGTCGTAACATGTTCTAACGCCCGGGGAAGAATGGGGCTTTGTTCGTGCTCTTCAGCACGCTGGGAAACAGAAGGGGAGGGCACGGGGCTTTTGTCGGGCAGCGTATCTACTTTTGCCGATGTGGGGAGTGCGTGCGTGGTGGCAGCTGCTGCTTTGACAAAACGCTGATGGGGATTTGCTCTGATTATGGATGGACGGGGAAAACACTTTCGTGTTTTAGGAAGTGGGGTGGCAGCTGAGCTTAAATAGATGAGCTGTGGAGGGCTCTGGGATCTCCTGATAGATGGACTTGGGGCTTTGGGTTTGGTTGTTTTGGTTTTTTTTCCTTTAAAAGGAAGGGAAAATAGTTATTCTGGCTGGGACGTAGCAGAGGACAGACTTTGCATGCATCACGTGCGGGCTGTCACACGCTCCGGGCAGCAGGCTCTGAATAGCAGGAAACGTCCCGTTTCCCAGGGTTTCCGCCTGTGAGCTACAGCAGCACAGAAGTCGCACGAGGGGAAAGACTGGCAGAAGGAGAAGAAAAAAGCAGAGGAGCTTTGTTTGGCAAACTGCTGTGGGAATGCGCTGTAGGTGAAAAGGAATTAAAGCTGAGAAACACCACTGCGTAAAGAAAAACACATCCTGTCCTTTCTCCTTCCAGGTTTTTGGTCACAACATTTCTTGTCCTTTTAAAAAAGGGAAATAACAAGCAATTGCTTTAGAAACCCCATTCACACGAGTTTCGTAACCATCTCCCCGGGCTCTGTGGGTGTCTCGTCTAATGAACAGGCCCAGATCTGTATTTCAGCAAACGAGGTGGCTGGTTGTGGGAGGGAGAGGTGGGAGGAGAGAGCAGCAGCTCCGGGAGCACGGAGTATTTCAGGACTCGGGAAACTCAGAGGAGCTGCTGCTGTGCAGCATTTACCGTGGGGAAATTTTAATTGGCCACCTTACGCAAGGTACGTTGCTCTATGCGCCGGTTTATTTTTGGGTTTCGTGACCAGTGTTTGTCGGTTGGTGGTTTTCCCATTGATGCTGAGGCTTGGTTTTATGTTTAGCCATGTACAGTAGGAGAGGTGTACGATTATCCTTAGCAGGCTGAAGGTAATGTCAAAGGTACTGTGCTATGGGTAAAAGTCTTGAGGTAGAGTAAAGCTCAGGAGTGTTTTCTACAGGTAGAAGTTTTACCAGTGCAAGTGACCAAAGGGGTGGAATGGACTTTCCTGGAGTGGAAAACACACTTGCGTGCACCCCTGTGCTTTATCTAGACAACACATTGGCCTTGCATAAAGAATGTACGCCGTCTTTACGGTATTTAATTCCCAGTATGATCCAGACTTGGGGCATTAAATCCTCTGCTGGCTCTCACGGTGTGTTTTCCAGAAAGAGATGCTGGGGAAGCACGTCCACGCGTGGTACCTCTCCTACCTGATCCTACGTGCATTAAGGCTCACTCCTGTTTTGAGGGAGGGATTTTTCCATCTGTGCCAGGCAAGCCGGCAGCCTCACCTGGCAATAGGGACCTGATGAAGTAAGGCTGAAAACCGTGCACTCATGCTGGGGTTGCACAGCTTGCCTGGCAGAGTAAAGAAACGAATACCCAACTAATTAGTCAGGGCGAGAGAGGCTGATAAGCTCTCCTGGGTTTCTGCAAGGGAGGGAAGCGGTCAAGAGCTTGCAGGTGTCTTAGGTGTTAAGTGAAAAGTCTGGGTCAAAGGCCCAATTATAGGAGAACAGTAACCCACTTAAGACTTTTAAAAAGCAACAAACAACTACGTGTTTCAAGCCAAAAGAGGAGGAGCTGCCGTTCGCAGGAGGGACTGTTTTTAAACTTTAACTTAGTTTAATTTGGACCTGAACCAAAGCTGTGTCTTTGTCTGTGGAAATTTCCTATGGCCTGGAAGCTTCCTTAGACCTTGCAGCTGCTGCCTGAACTTGGTATTTTCATGACTGCTACCACAGTGACTTAAATTCCCAATGAGCTGCAAGATAAAAGTTTTGAGGATCTGCAAGGAAACCAGGTGGAACTGTCTGTCAAGACCCTGCCTTCAATTTAGCAATGCATTTTGGAGGCAAACAGTATCAACAAGATCAAGAGGGATAAGAGAAATTCAGGGACAACAGGTCCACAGGCAGACACTAGGAATAGGGTTGCACTCTTTGGGATGTCTAATGGAAGAGTTGGTGGTTGGAGAAACACAAATGGACATCAGAAAGTGACCAAGCTTAGGTTTGTTCTCTAAATAATAGCTCTTATTCTTACTGCCAGACTAGCTAGACCACTGGCCTGACCTGGTTGGGTATTGTTTACATTCCTGCTGAATTGGAAAGGGCTCATGCAAAACACTTCGGGCTCAACAAACAGGAATTTTCTTGTGGAACAGTTTTGTCAGAGCTTTGAGCTTCAGGTCATCAAAAGAGCTGAGTTTTGGCGCTCAAAGCAACTCAGTAAACTGTGGCGTCTCGGAATGATGATCAGAGGTTAGGAAGCACGGACGACTCTTTGCAGGTCTATCCTGCCTTTGGTGCCTTGTAATTTGTCCTCCAAGAGCACCTGAAGGGTTTGATGAAACATGAGAAGCTTCCTACTACACTCAGCCTTTGGTAAAGGCTTTGGGCACTGGAGGAGAGAGGAAGAAAAATTTGACAGTTCTTCAGTTGGGATTGTTGTTAATGTTCCTGGACGTGGCAGAGTTTAAGGGACCCAAACAGAAAGCAGAGAACGGCTGGGTGCAGGGATTAAACTAACCCATGTATGTATTTTTTTTTTTTTGTCTCTTCCTGTTTTTTTTTTTTGTATGGACTTCAGCCCTGCCCTATTTCTGGCAGGGAGTGGGGATGCAGTGAGGTGCTTGGGCTTTGCACGGGTCACTTGGTAGGGCAGATCTGAGAGGTTTTGTAAGCAGCATTGTGTCACGACATGTCATTAGCTTTTGGACATTGCCTCCAGCATAAGCAAACATCTGTGAGATGGGAGGAGAGGCAAGTCGTGGTGTCAAAAGGCAGAGCAGGTAGAGGATGGATCCAGAGCCTCACTTTAGGAATATTCGGTGGAGCCAGCCACCTCAAAAGTGGCTAGTGTCACAGTTTTATGATGATTTTCTGTCTTTTAGTGCAAAGGAAGTAAAATCCTCTCTGGTCCTACTCAAGTTCTGGAGGTCCTGAGTGGAGAGAGTGGTCCAGAGAGGTAACAGTACTGTACATTGAACTCCATCTCATCTGTGAAGCAGTTTTGCTACCCGCTCTCCCATTGTCCCAAGGGACACTCCTCTGATATTGGTTGTGTCTCTGGGTTGGTTTCCAGGCTATAATTCAGACTGGTACTCAGGATCTGACTCAAAACTGCTTTGGTGTAGATGGTAACATGTATTCTAAACCCCAGATGTGTAGTGCTCTTACTTTTTGAGGCCATGATGGAATCCTATTTGCTCTGGAAAAGAAGAGGAAGCATATTGGATGTATGAGGCCAAGGGGGAGGAGCTCCTGCTCCTAAAGCTGCTACCAGAACTGTGACACAAAAATTGTCCCTACCTGTTATCTTTTGGCTTTCCCATATTTCTACTCCAGTGAAGAATTATTGAGTCCTCTCTTCTCACAATCGCTTTTTTCTTTGCTGTCTCCAGACAACCTGTAGCTTTTTTTCAGGTTTGCCTTGGAGTCTCATCCGGTAACTCCAAGTCACTTTGTGTTGCATATGAGTTGCTGGGTCACAATATTTATTCTTTTGCATGCATAAGCTGCCTGCGAGTGATAACGATAATGGGAGCCACAAGGCCATGGGGAATTAAACCACTAAGTAAACACCATCTCACCTGTGGATTTTATTGTACTTGCCTTCCTATTTGCAAAGGCTGAATGATATCCTTAGTTGTGGTGAGAGTGATCTTCTCTAGCCTTAGTTGTCAACAAGTAAAGGGTCTTATTCAAGCTGTTTAATTCTGTAGCTAGTGGAGAGAGACCAAGTATGCCCAAAGGTCCACTTATCTCACTTATGCTGGATTAAATTGAGCTTCCCATGTGCCTCTGTGTTGATTACAAAGGGTGTCTGGGGTGGGAAGTTCAGCCTTTAGACATCCAGAAAGGGCAGGTTGATTTTGTCCTTTTGAAGTCAACTAGGGGTTTATAGTTGTTTTTATTGGGCTCAGGAGTTAACTTCCTAAGGAAGGCACCTGAGCTTCCAATTTGGGTTAGGGGAAGAAAGAAAAAAAGCTGGGTCAGATAAGGTTTGTGTAAAGCTTTTGTGTTCCCTGTTTTTGCCAAAAAAAACCCAACCCAAAACAAAACAAAACAAAAAAAAAACCCAAACCATACTCTCCTCCTGCACACACAGCTTCCTGTTTTTCTTGGTTTTTGTGTTAAAGAAGGAAGAAGAAAAAATATCTGAAGAAAAAAAAAAAAAAAAAGATTCTCCTTGGGCTGAAAAATCAATTATGCGGCTTCAGTGCTTTCTGAAGGGAGTACTGAATGCCTGTTTCACCCTTTGTAAGCTCCTGACCACAGAGTGCTATCCTAAATTTGCTGAAATTTTAACATGGTCGATATTTTGACAACCTGGCATTGTCTCTTCTTTCAGTGCTTGAGGTCCTGCCATGCAGGTGACCAACAAAAAATTTTATGGTTGACGCATAAAATCAGCACTATTAAGCCAGGCTACATCACCTCTCATAATACAGACAACATTGCCTGGACGAGAACAGCACAAAAACTGGAAAAGGTTGTAGTAATACTTCCTCCTTATGTACTTCTTCCTTCCTCAGGAATTTCCTGAGCTGGAGTTGATGCCTTTGAGCCTGAGGGTCTTGTGTTCAGGGTGGGAGTCTTGATGGGTTTGTTAATTTTCTCGTGTTTTTAAATGATGTTGTGCACTGTGCCTACCTACTTTCATTGCTGCAATTTCCCCTAGCAAAGAAAATGTTGAATCAGACCCTCTAGTTCCTTCACGTGGCTGGCATCAGCACGCTCTCTGTATCCCACGCTAAATCCTAATCCAACTGCTACCTCTGTTGTTCTCCTCCTCCTTTTCATGCTGCTACGGGCTGTCTTGGGATTTGGAGTTTTATTCTCTTTCTGTCCCGTTTATTCCCAGTTATCTCTTAACTGGTACATTGTGCGTTTCTGTCTGCTTATGAGGTGGCTCCAGTCAGTTGAACACTAATTCATCCCATCTCATGATGATCTGAGGCTTGACAAGAGCAGACGCTGAATGGAAGAATTTGCTCCAGCGTGTTGGTGTTGGTTAAACAAAGCCTGGGATTGTTTTTCCACATGACAGAATGGTCTTTGTGCCAGCCTGAATGCAGACTCAGCTGGAGCGTGACACGTGAAAGGGGGGATGTCGTTTGGAAACACAGGGTGCGTGAGGACACTCGGCCCCTAGAGAAAAGCAGCAAAGGTTGGGATAGAAAGAGGAGCAACACCTCAGCGTTGGCCACCGGAGTCTGACCCCATGGCTGAAGGAACTCCTGAGTTTATGGCCTCTGAGCCAGCACTACTAATTGAATGAGATCACACTCTGTTCATCGTCATGTTTATGTGATGGTACATCAAACTATGCTGGGGAACAGATCCAAGTTAAAAAGTAATCTGGCAAAGTGGGCTAGGGTCCATGGTCCAAGCTCAAACACAGCTTTCGTCTCTCTCCCCCACCTCTTAAGAGGAACCCTTAATGATAATCCATTTTTTTCCCTGAGGAAAAAAAAAACAAACAAAACTATTTTTGGTCATATTAATCATGATTATACAGATGTTGAGCTGACCAAGGGGGGAAACAGCTAATTAGGTCTACGTTTGTTCTAGTTTAAGGTCCTGAGATTTGTCTGTCACATCACACACTGTGATGTGATGTAAAGTGCTGGCCTGTATTAACTCCGTCTAATAATAAACATGTAATAAATAAGTTTATTGGTTAATTTCTGAGGGAGAAACTCGCTACTGGCAGGTTTTGTGCAGAACTGTCTATTATTCTGCCCTGTAATGTGCATCCTTTAGAGCTACACGCTGCTTGGGGAAAGACACAACCCTCATGCAAAGGGTGAGTGAGTGGTTAACAGCAGGGGAGGGTTTCTGTGTCCTTGCGGGCATCTAGAGGAAAGTCTGTCAATAAGAGAGTTTTAGATTTCCTGCGCTTTAGATTGTGTCTTCCTGCAAAGTGGAGGGGCATTTACCAGCCCAAGTGTAAGCGCCCATGCTCTATATGCCATTCTTAGATGGTTTTAGATGCTTTAGTTAGAAGCAACACCATTACTGGCATGAGAGAAAGTGTCCTAGAGAGTGAAAAGCAATATCTGAGGAAGTTTCAGGTTTACCCTGTCAGAGAAGTATCTTTGGTTCCTCTTGTCTTCAGTTTGGAAGGCTTTTATTTACTTCTGAACTACAATTTGAATTAAAGTAGCTTTACTCCTGCCTCTGAAACGATCATAGAATGGTTTGGGTTGGAAAGAACCTTAAATATTATAGAGTTCCAAGCCCCCTGTCCTGGGCAGGGACATCTCCAACCAGATCAGGTTGCTCAGAGCCCCGTCCAGCCTGGCCTGGAATGTTTCCAGGGATGGGGCATCCATTGCCTCTCTGGGCAACCTGGGCCAGTGGTCCACCACCCTCAGTGTAAAAAATTTCTTCCTTATATCTAGTGTAAATGTACCCTCTTCCAGTTTAAAGCCATTACCTCTTGTCCTATTACTACATGCCGTAGTAGAAAGCCCCTCCCCATCTTTCCTGCAGCCCCCTTGAGGTACTAGAAGGCCACTCTAAGGTCTCTCCAGAGCCTCCTCTTCTCCAGGCTGAACAGCCCCAGCTCCCTCAACCTGGCATCACAGCAGAGCTGCTCCAGCCCTCTGATTGTCTCCGTGGCCTCCTCTGGACCTTCTTCAACTGGTCCACGTCCTTCTGATGTTGGGGGCTCCAGAGCTGGATGCAGCGCTGCAGGGGGGTCTTAGCAGAGCGGAGCTAAGGGGCAGAATCCCCTCCCTCAACCTGCTGGCCACGCTGCTCTTGATGCAGCCCAGGATGCGGTTGGCCTGCAAGCACACATCGCCGGCTCACGTTGAGCTTCTCATCCACCAGCACTCCCAAGTCCTTCTCCTCAGGGCCGCTCCCCATCCATTCTCTGCCCAGCCTGGATTTGTGCTTGGGCTGTAGTGGGAAGGCATCTCTTCAGCTCCATGTCAATAGTAACTTGACTGCCTCTCAAAGGGCAGAGGAGGGAAAACTTGGCCTGTTTGAGGACTGTAACTGCAAGGATGGATGAGATTGGAAGGGCTGCAAAGGTGCAATGCTCTTCAGATTGGCGATGCAGGGAAAGAGGGGAGTTTAAGGAGGGGAAGGGCTGCAGCAAACATGGTCATGGCATTTACATCCCACGTGGTTTAGTATTAAAATGTCCTGAACCCTCCCTAAATCTGGCATAGTTCATGACAGGTTTCTTCCATCTGAGAAGTGGTGTGTTGACTGATAATCTTAACTTCAGCACAGAGGGGGATTCACAAGAGGAAGATGGAAAATGAATAGTCCTTTTGTGGATGTTAAGATTTTTTGGCGAGATGTGTGTTTCCATCAGGATCTTTGTGTCACATCTGAAATCTATGGGGCTTTCCAGACATTTTCCTGGTGGAACAGCTGCCTCATAGCTACAGTCTCTGAAGTAGAAAGGGGTTCTATGCAAAGCCGACAATGAGGTTCAACATTTCACCAAAATGTCTCTTTGCTTGGTTTCTGATCTGTTCCACCCACCCCTCTGGCAATTTTCTGAAAGTGAGTGTAAGAACCTGTTGTGGCTCCTCAAGATGTATCTTCTTGCTGAAATGTGCATTTAGCAGCTTTGGACAGACCCTATTGAGGATGAATGTTCCTCCAGATGACCCAGGCTACTCCAGCTAGTGGACCCTTCCTTGCAGGTCCTCTTCCATCAATTCTGGCCATCAGGAGTGCACCACCTTCAAAGGTCTTGACTCCCCAGCAGCAGAGCCATGCATGAAGAGCAGATGAAGATCTTGTGAACATGCTTCAGAGTGGCTCTGCTCGAGCTCGCCTTGCCCTTCACAGAGCAACACAGAATTGCAAAACCACCGGGTCACGTAAAAGCTGTGTCCAAACCGGGGGAAGACAGCATGTGACAGCCCCAGGTTTCTGCTCAGTGCTTCCGTCACCCAACGGCACTGCAGTTTGCGTTCAATTTTTCACATATGTGAATACAACGTGACCTCCGCGTGCCCTTGGACAGTCCCGACTGTTTCCTTTGCCCCGTGTGGTGGAGCCAGCATTGATTTTGTTCACTAAGTGACAAACTTCAAATATTCTTTGCCTGACTGGGCGAGAATAAGCAGGCAAATGATGTTCTCACAAAACTGATGAGGAAAGCCTGGAAACTGCGGCTGAAACTCACGCTTACCTTACTGGGTGATGTGATGGGATGTGATATGGCAACTTAGGTCTTTTTGTGGTGCCAGAAGGGTTGTTTTGAAAGCTGACTGGTGCTGCTCATCCATTTAGCAAATCATCCCTGACTGTCACGTTCAGGCTGGAAATAGCTCACAAATTTTCCCAGGAAAGGTGAGAACATGATAGCTAAAAAGAAAGAAGCACCACCAAACTCAAAACAAAACAAAACAGTGCGTTAAATCTGTATCAGGTTACAATTGAAAAGAGCGTCCAAATGCTTCTGGGTTTTTCAGAGTTAGCTTGGGTGTCTGTACAGCATTGCAACTGCAGGGGTTTCTCAACCCACGTACTACACCATGGCTGAGCCCTGTAAGGTTTGAGCTCAGGTCTTCATGGGTAATAGACCTTCAATGAACCAGGATTGCAGATGGGCAGGAGGCAGAGTGCAGGTCCAGCTGATGGTTGGAAGGGGCGATGCTGCATCCAGATCAGCATGCCCACCTTGGACATACGTAGTTCTTCTTCCAGGTGACCATTACAGAAGTAACCAAATGACACCTAGGCTGGGGCAGTGATGTTTCTGTGGTGCTGTGCATGTGTTCTTCAGCCCTGAGGAGGCTCCTCAGCCTCCTGCCTCTGGTCATGGATTATCACGGTCCTGTAGAGCAAAGCTTGTGGGTATCTGCACCCTTGGTTTGAGTCATTCAGTTTACGTTAAGCCATCTGTATGTAATGATTGGGTGGCTTCTCTGGTTGTTTTAGTAGGGGGAGAGTTTGGGAAAGACTTCCTGAGTTTGGCATCTTAGCACCCATTCTTTTTGTTTTGTGCAGGATAAAACATTTTCTTGCAAGAATTAAGTAAGGACCAGGTGGAGAACAAGCCCCTCTCATAGCAGAGTGATCTGAAATGATTGAATTGTTTTCCCTTCTTCTCCAAAAAGAGACGAAATAGTCAGGCTTAAATATAAATGTGACCCCACTGGCTACCTGCTGTTCTGCTGAAGCATTTGAAAATGAAATGCTGTCACGTATCCAGCCTGATTTTACTCACCGATTAAGCAAGCTACTTACGCTTAGAAATTTCTAACAAGCTTGGATGCTTTCTAGGACCGGTGAGAAACAACTTTATCCTCGTGCCTACAAAACAGGGGATTAAGTGGTGGCAAAAAAATTTAACTTTTAGATCTGTCCTGTGCTCTTGGTGCTCTGTGATAAGAGCTTTGTTTTGCTTTTTTTCCTGGCTCAGTTGCCTTCCCTGGGAGGGGCCAGGACGAGTTCAGATTCCAGCTCTTTGACCTGTTTGCATGCCTAGAGCTTTCCTCTGGGACAAATCACCAGTGTTCCTGAAAAAAAAACCCAACAAAAATAAAACAAAAAAAAAACCCCAAAACCAGTTTTATGGTCATGCAGATCTTGATGTATGAAAACCTGAAAACTAATGAGATTATGGAATTTTTAATGCTTCCCTTTTTTCAGACAAATGAAATTTAAGAGACAGTGGTTACTAAGGAGAAAACATTGTCATTCATCCCTGCAGCCAGTTGTATCTGGATCTGAACAACCACCTAAAACCAGGCCAGCTAACCATTCAAACTGCAAAGCATCCCTTGTTCTATGACACCATTTCATCCCAAACTCCAGGATGACCTGGAAAGTGAGTTGCTAAGCAGAGTTTGGTGACTTTAGGGACCTTAAATGCTTATTTAGCAAGGAATGCATCCACACATGAAGCTTAAAAGTGAGATGTTCCCACCTAACTTGGTCACCCCACCCAGGCGAGCTATTTATAGTCTATGCTGAGATGCTCAAGGAATTTCCTCCCAGGAAGTATAAAGTAGGGTTAGGCTTCGATGTCTAGCTTCCCAACATCTCAACACAGGGAACATGAATCTCAGCTATTGTTTGTAGCAATCAGGGTAAAGGTTCAGGATGTCTTAGAGTATGCCACCAGCAGATAGCCTGAGTTCAGCTCTTCCTGGAAGCAGTGCAAAGACTCTAGTTATGTCTCCA
>WHYT01014837.1:116676-137607 GCA_009806455.1 Tetrax tetrax | reverse complement strand
AGAATCATAGAATCACATGGTTGGATGGGACCTATAAGATCATCTAGTCCAACCGTCTTCCCACTACCATTGCTGCCACAGCTACTAAACCATATCTTGTAGCTCCTCATCAAGCTGCCTCTTGAACACTGCCAGGGACGGCGACTCCACCACCTCCCTGGGCAGGCCATTCCAGTGCCTGACCACTCTTTGGGAGAAAAAGTTTTCCTCACCTGATAAATTATTATGATAGAGTGCTGCAGCATAACTGTTACAATGGAATATCAAGGTTTAAATCATACATGTGGGAAAGCAAATCCTGTGTCTGGAAGTGATTTGATTTCAATCTACTCAGGTACATCACGGCTCCAGTCATTGGCAGAACCCAGTGTACGTGGGCTAAACCAGGTCTCCAGAGCTGGTTCCTCCACCAGGCACCTACCATGGAGGCATCGGTGTAGCACAGACAGGTTGAGGAGACTGAGGCAGCACAGCACTGCTTAGCAGGCTCCTGTATGACAAGTTGTCACCAGATTAGGTCCATGGCATGGCAGGGGCAAAATTCAATCTGACATTACTATTTCTTAGTAAAGTATGCAGTAAGAATTGGAGACTCCCAATAAAGACAGCAGTAGGCAAAATTCAGGACCACAGGAAGTGAGATTGATCCAGAAATGCCAAGAACTTGTCAATCTTCACAACTGTGTAGAAAATACAGATTTTGGGGGAGGATAGGGGAGACTGATTTCACTCCACAAGGGTACCTGCTATGCATTTCTATGCTTATTAAAAGAGTATATAGCAAAAAGTGGAATTGGATTTGAACATCATCTTTTTTTCAAATTTGTTATTAGCCAGTGTGTGTTGTTCAGGAGAGGCTTTAAAGCACATTTAGCATGAAAATTTGATACAAAAACAAATTATATCGTTAGAGTATTTGTTGTGTTAAAAATGGAAAAAAAATCCCAGGTTTGAAACATCATTAGTATTGCTCTCACCATTAATTTCTAGCAACCAGCCCGGTAATTAAAATCACTTGCTGTATATACGAGTCTGATTCAGGCTGTTGAATTTGGATACATCTTTTCCCAAGGTATGTAAAATCACTTTTATTTTTTGAGACTGTAGTAGACCCTACCAGCTTTCACTGTAGTGCTGGTTCCTCAGGGATTAATTTTTTGACTCTGTGTTGTTATTAATTCAACTAACTTTAGAGTCAGCTACTGAGCCAGGAGGGTGTTCTTTTTATGCCTAAGCTGTGCACCACTATGTGGAGTATCCTGATTAGTATCATGTGGGCCTTTGCCTTAAGTGCTGATTAGTATAGGCAGAGACCGAAGTAAACCAAAGTTAAGGGAATAGAATTAAAAATATAATGAACTTTGTTGTACCTAATTAATTGCCTAACAGCTGCAGTTTTCTCTGTCACTTCCTCTGTTAGGAATATTACAGGAAACTCTAGGGAATTTAGAAACTTGCTGTATTCATAAAGCAAAAAGTAAATGTTAATTTGAGATCTATAAAGCAAAAATATAAGTTTAATTTTTTATGAGTTCATTCAAAAGTAAATGACTGGAACTTTAGTAGCCGTCCAATTACACAGTAATTTGTAAAATAGAGGCTATCATGGAAAAAGAGTACAGGGTAAGCAGTGAGGGTGCTCAGGAATTACAGTGCTGGCTCCAGCATGAGTTTTATATGACTTTATGTTAATTAATTGTCTGCTTTTTCCTGTGTAAAAGCATTATAATAACATCACAGGAGGGATGATAGGGATAATTAATGCTTGTAACGTGCTTTGAATACTAAGTTATGAAATACTATTTAGTATTATCGCTAAAATGAAAATATTTCCTTTTGGATGTTTAGCACTGTCACCAGTAAATTCTCCCTCATTGTGATGAGAATTTTTCTTTATCTGGAAATTGGAAGAAGAATGTCAAAATTTGACTTTGAAAATTAAACTTTTCATATTTTAAAAATTGTTAACTTCTTGGAGGTAGATGCAGAAATAAAATAAAACTATAAAAACTATAATAGTTACAGAAAATAATTAGATTAAAGGAATATCAGAAAAGTCTGTTTGACTCCATATTGGTTTGCTTTCAATATCTTTGTATCTAACTTTCTGGAAAAAAAAAAAATTGGAGAATTTGTACTTGTTTTTTGCTGAAGTAAAGTTTATTTCTAGTAAACAAACAAAATAAAGTTTGCCTAATTTGGAGAGAATAAGAATACTGTTTTTGTATGACTAGACCAAAAAATATTTCTTTTTTCTTTTCTTTTTTTTTCCAGCCAAATCTTTTTTGGCTTTTTTTTTAAAGCCAAATCTTTTAATTTTAAGAAAGCTTATGTTTGGCATGAGTAAACCTTTCACTGAGGAACCTAGGTAACTTTATAGAATGTAATCTAATGTAAAATGCTCTACATACTGACTAATGAATCTGATTTTCAGGTGTAATAAATTGGTTAAAGAAGGAGTATTCCTGTGGGATACAGATTCTGAACTGCCACAACAAGGCTGGGAGTATATTTTGGCTGCAGGTATGTAGGATGGGGTAAGATGGTGCAACTATAATTGAATTGACCTAAAGATGTTGCACTGACATTTATTTAAATATTGCTGTAATTATTCTTACCTGAAGGTCTATGGCTTGATTTTGCTATGAGATTTCGTGAAGATAATTGTGCTACAGTGAACTACAGCAATTTCTTTTCTGGAAGTCAGCCTTCTGGAAAGGATAAGTATTGTGCACCTGAAGCACATCTTGTGCACATCCACATAAAAATGTTCAGCTAGTTCAGCTCTTGTATTTCCATAATCCTACCACAGATAGTGTTTGAAAATCAAGTGTTTGAAAGGGGATGTAGCAATGCCAGATTCATTCTGAGTTTTAAAATGAAAAGGATCTGCTAAACAGACTTGGGCAACAGGGAAGTCAGGGAAGAGAAGTGGAAGATCATGAGTAAGAGATGAGGAGTGAGGGAAAAGTGACAAGAGGAGGCTAGGTGTCAAGTACTATTCAGCATAGTAAAGGTAACTGCTTTCATTATTCATAGTAAAGGTTACTGCTTTCATTATTCCTAACCAGCTTTGTTGGAATCTTGATTCAGAAGCAAGGTTTTGTTGAAGGGAAGAGAGTGAGTATCAACTATGTAAAGGATAATTTATATTTACTAGAAGTTAGAAGTGAAAGGATTAAAAGGTTAGACAGCTTCTGTAGTTAAGTAGTAATTTGTTTACATTCTCTAAAATTCTTTGTGTTTCAACAGGGAACAGACACTAAAGAGTACTCAGCACTACTGAAAATCCACAGACAATTCTGAGAAATGACAATTTCCCATTCTCCATTTAATTAAAAGATTTAATTTCAAAGTACTTTACAAATGAACTAGAGTATGTAAGGAATATGGTCATTAATGTGAGGTGTTGCATACTTTTCTATTATTTTAGTAGCAAGGTACTGTGTCAGTTAACTGAGTGTGCATCTGTCTGATAATTACAGCTTAAGGTACTGCTGCTGTTTACAGGCATCCAATAGAGATTTACAGGAATATTTTTAAAGCAGCATCAAAAGGAAGCAATAGCTGTCAAAGCTACTTCTTTCTTTAAAGTCTGAATCACTGTTGCTTTATTGCTTAGCAAGTCACTTGATTAATAGATTCCTACAGCTTTTCTTAAAGAATTTAATAGGTTTTGCAAATGTAATTTCGTATTTGATCTGGTTTTATCAGTAATATGTTTATTGATAACACAAAAATAATATTTTACTCTGTTGCTGGATGAAATGACAGCTTTGCCTTTTAGAAACCACATAATCAGTATGTGAACAGAGCTCTAGACCTTGGGCTTAGCAACCTGTGATAGCGTTGTGTAACAGTGTTGTAGAGCACACTGATTAGCAAACAGTATGCGCCAAGGCTTCCTAACCTGAAAATCTCCTCAATCCTATGTTGTGAAGCTGTATTATAAATCTTAAAGGATTTGTGAGAGGGAAAATCAGCATTTTTCACTGAGTTGGGTGAATGCTTAGCATAGGAAAAACATTCTGCAGAGAAGAATATGGGGTGTTTGAAATATAATTTCTGTTATACACTACAAGCAGAAAGCTGAAATACGTTATGCTTTTAAGAAAACATTTGCAAGATCTAAGTGAGGATAAGAGAAGAAAAATAATATTGACTACTTGGCTATTTTGACTGTCCAACCTGAAAATAAGATTGTTTTGTTTGTTCCTCTCCAGTAAGCAAAAATTTATGCTACAGCTGGCTGCAAATACATTTACTTTAGTGGTGAATTCTGTTTCTAATCTTCATGGGATGTGCCTTCCGGATCCTTAACTGATCTTTTAAATTGCTTTATATTTTTGTCTTCACATTAAAGCAAATCTCAGTTTGATGGATAACATCTAACCTAATAATTTACTTACAAATTAAGGTTGAAAAATAAAGGTTAGTTTATTATCTGCATAATATTATCGATGATCCATTGTAGCTGCTTTTGTTAGAGTGTTTCTGTAACTATGCCTACCACTAGGTAATATTCCTAATTCTCCATCACCAAGAGCTAGGGATGATGGCACATCTGTAGCCATCCATTCAGTTCAACTTGAAGTCCCAGTTCTACTAATGAGGAGCAGCTCTCATTTGTGTCACCATTCTACTTCGTAATAACAAGTTTCCCCAATTTCCTTTTTATACCAAAATGAAAAAAGGGACTTAGAGAACTTTCTACTCATAGAAATTCTCTACCATTTCTACTAGCAGAAAATATACTGTGCCTGCAGGAAATTCTTTATTGGCTATTTCTCGACTACTTAAACTACAGATGCAGCCCTTAGCATCCAAATCAGTTGTATACTAAGTATGTTGCCAATTTCCAGAAAAGGAAACATGAAAATGCTGGTTTTCAGGGTATCAAAATTTTCAGGAGTTTATTTGGACTGTTTTAGATTTCTTCATGAATTTTGTCACAAGAGAGGAACCCTAATTGCCAGAGATCCCATATATATGAAGGAGGGGTAGGAAGATTGCATTTGTCATTATCCCATTTTAAATAGTCAAAGACTGTGTAAAACTTTTTTTTTTTTCATGTACTAACATTACAGTAGTTCTCCTCAGCTGGTTATCTTCAACTCCTTTTTACAGCTACTGTTTTTTCCAAATGAGCTAGCAGTTTGGTTTGGGGCTCATCTATAATCCCCATCTCTTGACTGTGTTCTTTAGGGTAGGGACCTCTGCCAGAATGCTAGTGGTACAAAGCCAACCGTGCCAGAGCTTCTGCTTGTCTAGCTGAAACAGCCATTGAATTTTTCTTAACATATTATTTGGCACAGAGAAGTGTAAACTGTGACTGTTGAGATATAAGAGGATACATTCCTATATACTGCTGAGAATACTGTTTTCCAAAGGCTGGAACAATAGTCACCACATTTGGAAGTCAGAACTCATGTTGCTGCAGTTCTTCTCTTTGGTCCCAGGCACTACAACTACTGATAAGCTAAGTCAGATTTCTTGGCTGTTAGACTGTTTGGAGAATCTTTTCTTTTTAACATAATGGTGGTTGTCCTACTTCCAAACACACCAGACTGTTTTCTGGAAATGTTTTCTCAATAAATGCTGGAAGTCTATTATGAATTGTAGTTATTTGTGTAAGTGTCCATGAAAGTAACTAATTCTGCAATGCCAGGTAACGTATTTGAAGATCTCTAATCTTAGTGAAGACTAGGAACTACATGAAACTCTTTCTTGATATCCAAGTGTAAGACAGTTCAGTACCTTCACCAGTGTACAAAACTAAAGGTCAAATACATTTCACAGGGAAGAGTTTAGGTTGGACGTGAGGAAAAACTTTTTCTCCCAAAGAGTGGTCAGGCACTGGAATGGCCTGCCCAGGGAGGTGGTGGAGTCGCCGTCCTTGGCAGTGTTCAAGAGGCGGCTTGATGAGGAGCTACAAGATATGGTTTAGTAGCTGTGGCAGCAATGGTAGTGGGAAGACGGTTGGACTAGATGATCTTATAGGTCTCATCCAACCATGTGATTCTATGATTCTATAAAACACCCATGAACATGTAATAAAAAGTCCATCTAAGTAATTGTTTTAGAAAAGAAAATATGTTATGTTGTTATGTAAATCTTACTTGATATGTTTTGAGATACCGGAATCAACACTTCATTAGTCCAATTTGGTCCCATTCTAGCTCTACTGACATTAATAGAGTTGAACTGGTGTCCACCTAGAATAATGTAAAAGTAAATTGGATGTTCTATTTTAATTTTTCGTCTTTGGTTTTACATTTATATGAATTCATTTTAAGTTAATATCAAAAGCCTGCTGGGAGAAGAGGCATATTAGAAACTTGACTTCTTTCACTGAAACTGTCAGCTTCAGCACAAAGCTGATCTACTGAGAGAAAGCAATGCTTAAGAACTATTCCTCAGTCTTTTTCTCTTCTCTTGTAATGTTTTTTTTTTCTCCATTGTATAGCACATCCATTTGAATTTTAGTATAAAAATACCAAAAAAAAAAAGTGATACTAAAATGTAAGCTTTTTAAAGAAGTGACTTGGGTATAATATCTAGCGTTACAGGTAGACTTTCCATTTCTTTAAAATGCTTTGTAGTCTGCCTTCAATATGTCTTTATATATTCCTAAGCTATTTGTTGTCTGCATTTCCTCAGCAATTTACTCTTTTCCAGGTGTTATACTCTAGTTTCTATGGAAAGTTTGGACCTGTTCAGAGGAAATTGCAATACATGATGGCCAATTCTCAAGCAGATTGCTTTAGCATAGTGGGTGGAGAAGCTTTGGTATAAATGTTTAGAAAAGGCATTTGGAATTCTCTGGCATCAGAGAGAATATTATAAAAATAAAAACAATTATTTTGACCCTTTTAAAATATATAAGGCTCTTTTTGCTGTGTATTAAGGAAATACAACTTGTAGAACTGAAACTGAAATTATTGGGTTGTTGGTCTCGTAGGTCTTTAAGGAGATAAGTGTAAGTTAAGTACAAGCATGAACATTGGAAGTTATTTATAGAATGATAGAATCATAGACTCACAGAATACTTTGGGTTGGAAGGGACCTTTAAACTCCATCTAGTCCAATGCCTCCACAAGGAGCAGAGATGCCTTCAACCAGATCAGGTTGCTCAGAGCCCCATCCAGCCTGATCTTGAACGTTTCCAGGGATGAGGCATCTTCTCTAGGCAACTTGTTCCAGTGTTGCATCACCTATAGTGTAAATTTTTTTTCCTTATACCAAGTCTGAATCTACCTCCCCATATTTTAAAAACTATTACTTGTCTTCCTATCAAAAGAGGCCTGCTAAAGAATTTCTCCATATCTTTCCTATAAGCCCCCTTTAGGTACTGGAAGACCACTATAAGGTCGCCTAGGTGTCTTCTCTTCTCCAGGCTGAACAATCCTGCCTCTCTTGGCCTTTGTGCATAGGAGAGGTGCTCCAGACCTCTGATCATTTTCCTGGCCTTCCTCTGAACTCACTCCAGCAGGTCCATGTCCTTCCTGTACTGAGGATTCCAGAGCTGGACGCAGTACTCCAGGTGGGGTCTCGCAACAGCGGACTAGAGGGGAAGAATCATTTCCCTCGACCTGCTGGCCACACTTCTTTTGATGAAGCCCAGGATGTGAGTGGCTTTTTGGGCTGCAAGTGCACATTGCCAGCTCATGTTCAGCTTCTTGTCCACCACCATTTCCAAATTTTTCTCGTCAGGGCTGCTATCAATCTGTTCTCCTCCCAGCTTGGGATTGCCTCGACCCATAGAATCATAGAATCATAGAATGGTTAGAGTTGGAAAAGACCTTCAAAGGTCATCTAGTCCAACCCCCCTGCAAGGAGCAGGGACATCCCTGACTAGATCAGGTTGCTCAGAGCCTCATCCAACCTGGCCTTGAATGTTTCCAGGGATGGGGCTTCCACCACCTCTCTGGGCAACCTGGGCCAGTGTTCTACAACCAGTACTGTAAAAAATTTTTTCCTAATATCCAATCTAAATCTACCTCCCTCTAATTTAAAACCATTACCCCTCGTCCTATCACAACAGGCCCTACTGAACAGCCTCTCCCCATCTTTCTTGTAGGCCCCCTTGAGGTACTGGAAGGCTGCTATCAGGTCTCCCCGGAGCCTCCTCTTCTCCAGGCTGAACAGCCCCAACTCTCTCAGCCTGTCCTCATAGGAGAGGTGCTCCAGCCCTCTGATCATCTTCATGGCCCTCCTCTGGCCCCTCTCCAAATGGTCCATGTCCTTCTTATGTTGGGGGCTCCAGAACTGGACACAGTACTCCAGGTGGGGTCTCACCAGGGCAGAGTAGAGGGGCAGAATCACCTCCCTCGACCTGCTGGCCACGCTCCTCTTGATGCAGCCCAGGATGCAGTTGGCCTTCCGGGCCGCAAGGGCACATTGCCCACTCATGTTGAGCCTCTCGTCCACCAGCACCCCCAAGTCCTTCTCCTCAGGGATGCTCTCGATCCATTCTCTGCCCAGCCTGTATTTGTGCCTTGGGATTGCCACGACCCAGGTGCAGGACCTTGCACTTGGCCTGGTTGAACTTCATGAGGTTGGCATGGGCCCACCTCTCCAGCCTGTCCAGGTCCCTCTGGATGGCATCCCTCCCTTCCAGCATGTTGACAGCACCACACAGCTTGGTGTCAACAGCGAACTTGCTGAGGGTGCACTCTATCCCACTGTCCATGTCGCCGACAAAGATGTTGAACAGGGCTCATCCCAATACCGATTCCTGAGGAGTGCCACTCATCATTGGTCTCCACTTGGACATCAAGTCATTGACCACAACCCCTTCAGTGTGACCATCCAGCCAATTCCTTATCCACCAAGTGGTTGATCCATCAAATCCATGTCTCTCCAGTTTAGAGACAAGGATGTTGTGCAAGTGCAGTACAGTGTGAAATGCCTTGCACAAGTCTAGGTAGATGTCATCAGTTGGTCTTCCTATATCCACCAAGGACATAACTCCATCGTAGAAGGTCACTAAATCTGTCAGGCACAATTTGCCCTCAGTGAAGCTGTATTGGCTGTCACCAATCATCTCTTTGTGTTCCATGTTCCTTAGCATGGTTTCCAGTAGAATCTGCTTCATGACCTTGCAAGGCATAGAGGTTAGACTGACTGACCTGTAGTTCCCTGGCCCTTCCTCGTTTTTAGCTTTTTAAAAATGGGGGTTATGTTACCCTTTTCCAGTCAGTGGGAACCTCACCAGATGGCCACTACTCCTCAAATATAATGGCCAGCATCTTAGCAACTGCATCCACCAATTCCCTCAGGACCCATGGGTGCATCTCATCAGATCTCATGGACTTGTGCACCTTTAGGTTCCTTAGGTAGTCCCAAACCTGATCTTCTGCTGCACTGGGCAGTTCTTCACTTTCCCAGTCCCTTTTTTTTTACCTTTTGCGACTTGGGCAATGTGGCTGAGCCCTCACTGGTGAAGACTGAGGCAAAAATGTCATTGAGCTCCTCAGCCTTCTCCATTTCCTCGGCAACCAGGTCTCCCATTTCCTTCTATCCCCTATGTACCTACAAAAGCTTTTATTGTTGTCCGTGATATCCTTGGCCAGATTTAATTCTGTCAGGGCTTTAGCTTTCCTTACCTGACCCCTGGCCACTCAGACTACCTCTCTGTAATCGTCCTAGGCTGCCTGTCCTTCCTTCCACCCCATGTAGGCTTCCTTCTTGATTTGCAGTATATCCATCAGGTCCTTGTTCATCCATGCAGGTCTCTTGGTGTTTTTACCCAACTTCCTCTTCACTGGGATGCATTGCTCCTGAGCTTGGAGGCAGTGCTCCTTGAATATCAACAATTTAACTCAAAGATTTTGAAAATAGATTTAATATTACAGGTAAATTTGTGATTTATTCAGTTTCTTGGTCTGTAAAAAGAAAACTATTTGAAAAAATAGGTAACGTGCTGAGAACTCAGTAAGTAAAATTGAAGACATGTTTAAAACAATGTGATCTAGTTCAGAGAAAAAAAAAATCTAAGGCTTCTGAGTGAAAAGATTTAACCTGGGAAAGGTTAAGAATATAGCTAAAAAGGGACTGACTGTAGCAGTGGGACGAAGATCTGGTCTTTTCCGTTAAGAAGATTTGGCCTTTTTTAAAGTTAGAAGGCAAATGCAGCAGTTGAGTGAGACTTCACAATCTGCTGAAGTTCAAGAGCACTGAAGTACTAGCTGTATGGGTTTTATTCCCTAGGAAAGTCATTATTACAAGATAAGATGTGGATGTTGCATCTTTCTTTTTTATGAATACATTTTCAGGAATTGGAACCTCTGCTTGAAGAACAGAAGCCAGCTGAGATCTTCATAATAGACTTTCATGGTCATTATGTGCTCCATTTGTTCAGTGCACCAGTGATTGGGAATGGACAGGTAAGACAAAAAATCCTAGTCAATATCTGCAAATCAGAGGATGATTAAGGCCCATCTCTCCCTCCTTCACTGCACATATTCCTTGCCATGCCACAGGACGAATTTTTTTTTTATGAATGAACAGTGTCCTGCAGAAGTCTCTACTGCTCACATTTGATGATAATTACAGGATGTGATCAGTGTAACCCACCTGGGAATAGGTGACAGGAAAGAGGTAGGTGAGACTGAGAAGGAACATTAATGATGATATGAAGGAATGAGTTTTTCTGACTCAACTCCTTTGTACGTAGATGCTATTTGATGTCATACTTGTGATTAGGGGTGCTCGTCCTGTTTGAGCCTGCAGGGTACAGAGACAGGGGCCCTAAAACCAAGGTCAGTGAACAGAGAAGACAATAATTCTGATGGAACCAGTGAAAGCCATCTGTCTGCTGTGAGAGTGGGGATGTGGCTATTTGATGAGCAGCATATCAAGCTGTTAGCTACAAATGAAAGACAAGGATGTTACCAACCAGCTCTGAAGCGGAGCTGCTCTCACTGAACGTGCATTCTACAGACTTCAAAATGAACCTGCTGACAGTAGCCTAGGAATAAAGGAAGGAGACAGCAGATTGATCCAGGATGAGGAGAACGACAAAGCCCTCCTAACTGAACTATAATGATGTTAGTACTTACAAACTTCTCACATAGAAAGCATGCTGTCAGAACTCTTCCTGAAATATGGATTAGACACAGAATGCAGGATTTTTGTAATATAAAAAAAAAACCATAATTCTGACAGTGTCTCTGCCTGTGCCTTTGAGATGAACAGTCTGTTTTCAGAGTAGCTGTGAAAGATTCATGTGAGTGTTAGAACATTTTCTGATTGCATTGCAGGCAAGAGAAAAGCAACAGTGAAGCAGAAAAATCAGAACTGAATAATGGAGTTCATCAAGTGAGAAATGGAGGAGAAATGAAGGGGACTATAATGATAAAGTAGAATAAAAGGCCAAATAACACTAAAAATAATGATAAACTTTCATTCATTGTGTAAGGCATAGGGTTAAATTATAAAGGCTCAGCAATGAGTTTAGAGTAAAAAAAAATTATACACTAATGACTTTCTTTGTTCACTTAAAGTTGAAGCTGTGGATATTTATTTACAGATGCATCGCCCTATTTATCTGGAGTCTGATTCAGCTGCTTTGGGTTGCATATTACCTTGATTCAGGCAGAAAGCTGCTTGATTTTTTTTTTTTTTCCTTCTGTAGACTTATTGTAGGCAAGACGAGTCTTATTCCTTGTTCTGTGACTCAGTTTATAGACTCTCCTTTGTGTGTTTACTGTACCTACCTTTCCTGGGACTCACACAGTAGGGTTACCATATGTTCACCAGGGAAAATATGATGTTTCTAGCCTTATTGCTGACAGAAGAAATAAAACCAACTTAATGGAGTTACTTCTCTGATTAGGACACCTGCATTATAAGAAGTAGTAAAAGAAACTCACACTCAGAAAAACTTTACACTTCCCCGGGGTAGAAAACTGAAAGGGTTCAGTTGTGATTTCGTTCTTAAGCAAGGAAGTGGCGAGAGGAATCATTCCTCAGAAAATTTCAGTTTGTCTTCAGAATGCTTGCTCTGGTTAATGGCTTTAAGAGCTGGAGAGAAAATTTTGTTCATTTTGCTTTCCTGAATACCTCTTGCTCAAACAGATATTTGGCTGATATGTACCACACTAGCAAGCTCTGGCAAACTTAGACAGATGGGCTGCATGGACTGGTCAGGTATCGGATGAGGCTTTTGGGAGACAGTTGCTCTTCAGTGATCCTCCACACTTACGTATCATTTTTATCATTACATTTTTCCTGTTAGCTTCTGAGCTATACATTACATCAACATATTAAGCATGATTTGACCTTTTGTTCTTGAAACAGACATATTCGCAATAATTACAGTATAAAAGTGCTTCCTTCCAAATGGATGTGGCCTGGCAAAAGTTCCAAAGATAAACAGTCAAAATGGAGACTCAAGACTGGAAAGGCCACTGAAAAAAAATCTTAGCAGAAATGTCTTGTTCGTAGAATATCTGATTTGCTTGTAATCACATACCCACATGTGAACTTTGAGAAAGTTGAAAAGCCAAATATATTTGCACTCTGGAAAGTCCACATAAGAGCTTCTAGCCTACTCATATCACACAGCAGGAGCTGGTCTAGGCACTACCCTGATATGTTGAAGGCAGAAGCAGCAGCTTTGCACAAGGCACTTAAGGGGAAAGAAACAGGGAGCATTAGAGCTGAGTGCTACGTTGCAGTGCTGACTGACTAAGCTACAGTGTTCCAAATTGGTAATTTTTTTTGGCAGAGGGGGTGTGCTATGCTTGTTTTATTTTGGTTTGGTTTGTTCTGTGTTTTTTTTTTTTCTATGAGGAAAACATTGATGATACCAAGATGAGTGGTACAGTTGATTCACTAGAGGGAAGGGCTGCCGTGTATAGAATCGTAGAATTATAGAATAGCTTAGAATGGAAGGGACCTTGGCATCCTAGTATCTGAGTGCTTCAGATAAAGTTTCTGGCTGTAATCAGGACATTACTGATGCAGCGTACCATTGAATCCAACACAACAAGAACATCATCAATTTTAGTTAATTTAAGAGTTCTCAGACTGTCCACAGGTATAAGTGTCTCACTTTGGAGATAAAAAAAAATATTGGATCTGAATTTCCTACTGACACTAGGGACCATTTTTAATAATGTCCTATGTACCAGTGCTCTTGAATGTTGAACTCACAATCATTATTCTGTAGAATATCTTGTTTTAAGAGTTTATGAATGAGCTAAGTGTTGTAAATCTGTCCTTTTTTTTTTTTTCTGTAGCCATTAAGATACATTACACTTTTTTCAGAACTTATATGAAAAAAATATCCAATTTTTATTTATTAACACTATTTATTTAGTTGGAATATAAAAGAGAGTCACTGCTCTTTTATCTTGAAATAATTTTGTTTTATTTTTTTTACTGATACACATTCAGGTCTTTAAATATAAGATAATTCACTTTTTAAGCCTGAACATACATCTTTTAAGCTCCTAATTCAATAGAAAAATCAATATTTAATATTCTGAAATTTTATTACTTTAATCATCAGAGGCTACAGTAGTGTGGAACTTTTATTTATTTTACTCAAACTTGTTATCCCAACATCGATAATAAGCATCTGTTTGCTCTTAAAGACATGACACAAACATCAGTGTACCAAGCCCCTTTAAACATGGAGATAATTCTAAGCCACTTTTCTAATCTAGTCCTAGTTCTCATTTGTTAATACTTCTCCTTTTCTTTTCATTTTTTTTTCCTCTGATTTTTTCTTTCTAGCTTTGTCTTCTTTTTCTGTTTCTCTTTTTTAGACATGAACTTTCTTAATGTATCAGTGAGTAAAAATTCTTCTAGTCATATCAGACATATTCAGGCATATCAAGTGCTTTCCCTTGTAATAAATAACCAGGCATTTGGGGAAAAACTGGTTATTTTCCACCAACCTGGTACCAAGAAGAGGCTAACTTTTTCAAACAACTCTTTTAAATCAATAATTGGTGACGGTAACAAATCTCACAGAAAATATATAATTAAAGTCAGTATCATCATTTACAAAAGTTCTCTCTCTCACATATTATTTTCAAAAAAGATTAGTTGGACTCTGACTTCTTCCATTCATTTTGTATATCAACAGGCTGTTTAATAAACTGATTTTATCCAGACAGGGACAAATGTTCATTCAACTTCAGTCTTCAGCATTACTTGCATCAACATACCACTCTTACAGGAAGAATGAAAGAACCCAAATTGTTTCGAGTTATGTGATTCTCTTAGGAGCTCTTGTTAGTCTTTGATACAAGCATTGATTCATTTTGTAGAAAGAACTGAAGTGGCTTCAAGAAAATACAGACAATGGAGTTTGCAAGTACTTTCAGAAATATTTAAGTTCTTGTCTATACTTTCAGGAGTTCTGGAAATTATTAGTTCTGGAAAATTATTTAGCCATCAGAGGAATATATTTCAAAGGAAAACAATAACTGTTTAGATGGACAAATTTTTAAGTGACTGAGCTGTGTCTAGATTTAGGCTCAACAGAAGCCTAAACCAAACCATAGCAAAAGCAATAACAAAAAACCCCAGTGTCATTCTAACCTTATCTGCATCTTTTCACACACTAAGCCCATTCAGAGATCAGGTTATAGTCTAATGTTAATGATTCTTTTTCCCATCTATCTCAGCCGATAGTACTCACAAATATCTTCTCAAAGCAGAAGAAATCAGATGCACTTTTTTTTTTAAGGAAAAAAAAAAGCTCAGAAATACTTAGGATAAGATTACAAAGGTTTAGTATATGCGAGATATGAATTAAGTAGGAAAATTGCTGATTATACATGCTTTTGTTTATTGCCTGAGAGCAGGTACAATGAAGCTAGAATTTGCTATCTTTCCTGTTCATATTTCTCAACTACGAGACATCTCTTCTTAAGGTTCAAATGCTGGTTCAAGGAGTCCATCAGCATCTTACAGAGTTCTATATTTTGATTTTGAGTATTGGACCAATATCTCTGGAAAGTCCAAAATCAGTTTTAAGGCCAAATTCTCAGAAAGCTATTGAACTCTGATAAAAGTTGTTTGAAGCATTTTGAACAGTTTGAGAATGGACAAAACTTCTTATGTAAGTATAGCAGGAGATGCAACAAAAAAAAATATAAAAACATATAATAAAATATAAAAGCATATAGTATTGAAGTTGTAGTAGAAAATAATATGAAAATAATATTCTAGTTATCATTATTAATATTAGAAATTTAATTGTTACAATTTCTAATCACTTTGATTTCTAGACTTTTAAAATGGGAAATACCTAGCTGTTACATGTATTAGACATCCAGCATATCTGTTCTTTTCTGTTGCATATCGGTTAGCTATGGAAAGGTCAACCTCCTTGCTTTCTTCCCTAGCTTTACTGGGCCATGGAATGCAGCACTTAAACAACTATGCTCCATTAAATTTCCTTCAGCCTTTTATTTTCTCTAATAAGTCTTATAAAAAATTACTTCTGGAATAATTTCCACCACGTGGCTTCATAAAAACAGTTATAAAAATTTGGAATATATAATTAATGTTGCTTAAAATGAATTTTCTTTTTTTTTTTTTTTAGAAGCAGGCTAAGGAATCAGAAGTAACTCAAAACACAAAGGCCCATCCCAGTATTGGCGAAGACAGCAAAAATAGTTCTAACATTGAAACCAAGAAACAGTATTTATCTGCTACTCAGTAGATATTAAGTTGGATCTGATTCAATCTGTGAAGGGAGATTTTCCTACAGCAAAAGTCTTTGATTAATCCTTCAGTGACAAGTAACTAAAACTACCTTAATGGCAAAGTTTAAAGGTCTCCCTTCCCCATGAAGATTCCTAATCTTTTAATGATGTATGAGCTCCACTGGAAGACATCTCTCCTGCTGTCACATTTTGTTTCAGTGGATCAACAGGACCAAAACTTAGTAGCTTAGAAGGGGAGGAAGAACTGTGACCTGTAAGGTTCAGCTCACTTAATCAGAAGTTGTCTATATGTAGTTATCCTTGGTACCTGTTCAGTCAATACTGCTTTCAAGAGTGTAGTTCAATTTTCAGGCTCTTCAATTAAGAACACTTTTTAGAAACTTTGTCATTATTCTGGATTTAACTTAGTATAAGCCAAATATACAAACTAACAGAAAGAAATGAACCTGTACCTTATTTTATGTTAGGTTACAAAGAATATTGCAGTCCTTCCAGTTTGTTCTACACCAGCAGGCCCATGATTGTATGAAGTGACATAAGAGATATGAAAGTGTAGGACACTATAAGCAAGATTTGACATGTTACATTTGTTTTAATCAGAGATGTTATGTCTGAAACTTGTTGTTAATTCTGTTGTCCCTGTTTAGTCCACAAGCATCACCCAGTGTTCCTCCCTCTCTCTCTCCTGGTGCACACACACAATGTTCTCCCAGTTTTTAAGCTTCTGTCTCAATTGTTGTAGTGTCCTATATACTATTGAATACAAAAGGCTATAGAGATGATAAAATTGGAATTTGAACTATTAGTTGGGTTGTTACAGGTTTTTTTTTTCTTTCTTAAATGTTATACAATTTTTAGAGTATTAGTATAATCTAATTGAAAATTTCTATTTTCTGGTCTTCACAAAATGCAAACTATTGAAAATCAGTCCAATCATCAGTAGAATCACTGAATAAGTAGCAACAAAGAGGAGAAATATGGGGTTTTTTTTAAACTTATTAGCTTTTAAATGGAAACTAGAATCTAGTAACTAGAATGTTGTCACTGAACAGTGATAATTACAAACTGCTGTTTAGTATTAAAAGTTTTCAGTGAAAATAAGACAAACTAATATGTCAGAGAATTTGACTTGGTTTACCCATCTTTGAGGAACACTGTCAAAGAAAAGTAGGAAAAGCAGAAATAGATGAAAAAATTAATTTCATTTGTGTGAAGTTAGAGCAGAAAATCAATTAAACTGGCTTCATGCTTGAGTAATCTCTAGTAAAGTGCTAAATGTCAAGATTTAGTTTCAGAGATCTTTATGAAAAGCAAATATCTATTTAATATCAGAGGTACCTGTTTCCATACTATAAATGACATTCACTACTCATGATATTTTATGTAATGATAATTTGATTCTACTATTTTTATTTTATGTTTGTGAGTAACATTATACTGTCTTTACTGTTACAAGTTTCTGAACATTGTTCTGTATATTTTCTTCAATTTAAATACAAATGCTGCAGAGACAAACCTTCAGATTTGCAAGGTATGCCAGAAATAACCAACTGAAATCTGCCAGACTTTTGCTGCTGTTCTATTTTAAAAATAATTTATTGTTAGATATATAAGTATCCTGACCTGTTTTGTATTATTTATGTATCTCTAACTCTATTTTGCATTGATTGAATCTCTCTCTTTCTAAAAAACCCCTCGTAGTTCATAAAATACACATTTCAAATCAACAAGTATCTGAGGTCACCATAATATATTTTTTTTTTTACTGAAATCACAAACATTGTAAAAAAAATTAAGTTGCAGATGACCACACAAAAATAAATAGTTGATGAAGGCTATCAGTGCTTGTACATCATTACAGAGACTTGTATTTTAGTATTGTATATTAGTAAGAGATGATTTGCTGACTGTATCTATGGACTATCATGGGAGGAAAAATAGCAGCTATTAAATGACTTTCGCATCTTGCAGAAAAAGACATAATAAAATCCAATGAAAAGAAGAAAACCAGGAACTGAATGAGAAAAATCTATTCTGATGTTATCTATGAGGATAACTGGAACAAACTGCCCAAGCTGAAAGGAGTTGTCCCTTTCTTTCTGTTCCCACATCAAAAGCAGAAGTCTTTCAGGAGGTATTCTTTTGATGCCCTTGAGTTTTGTTTGGGTACAATCTGTAAAATTTGGCTTGCATTTTTAGTAAATTGAGGACAATTTTTCTTGATTGATTCAATGCATGGAAGGACTGTGGTATCTTAGTCTATACCCTCTTAGTACTTTTGCCCTCACTGTTCAGTGAGTGACTGTATTTTCTTCATACCATCAAGTCTTGAAAAAAGAACTATTCATTTTTTTTTTTTTTGAGGGGCGGGGGTGTGGGGGGGAAAGAGATCCATCTCAATATACAATTTTATATAAGTAAATTGCTTTTTAGGCTAAATAGGTGTATGTTTTGTAAAAAGTCAGGATAATTATCAGCTCTATTTTACATGTATGGCAATAATGCACAGCGATCAAGGACAAAATTCTCAAAACTGTAACCTAATATTTTTTTTGCCCACCCCAAGGGCACAATGTTAACATAATTAAAGCCTTTTATTTGCTAAGCACAAAGTTACCAATTACTTTATTGACTGTTGCCAATGAACACTTTTGCAAGTTCATTTACAAGTCTTCAAATATACCGGATAGTACCTGAAATCTTTTTGAAATGCTATAGCAAATAAGTCTAAATGGGGCAAAAACTGGTCACAATTTGTGTATGTTGTTCCAAGTACCAGTTTCGTGTTTTAAGATTTTGCCTGAGATTCTTTTCACTAATAAAGTCAATGTGTTCCTTATAGCAGATAACTCTACATAAAGTATAAAATAGATGTTGTTCAAAGGCTGCACAATAGAAACTGCTCTTCACTTTAAACTCTCCTTAAAAGTCTGTCTAACACATTCTAATACTTACTTCCTATATTTTGTTCACAGTCCAAATGCATAGCCTTATGTAGGGGACACAAAAGGTGACTAACTGCTGCTCATCTGTTTTTGCCTAGGAAGATATACATCACATTCTTCAACAACAGAACTCAGCAGAACACTTACAGCTTTGTAGATAATTTTCTTGTTTAGTTTTTATTACAGACATCTCAGATTTTGTCAGTGTCATGGTGTCTTTTACCACTTCATCTGTATGATACACGAGAAATGATATGTTTTACTTTGGATTCTTGTCTCCAATATAGTTGTTTTTTGTTTTTTTTTTTTTTTTTAAAGTCTGTTTGCTCATTTTTGCTGCCACTAAGCACCAACTTAATTCTTAAGGAAACAAAATGTTCCATGTTATATAAATGCCAAGCTGTTTTGTCTATTTTCTATTTTATTCATTATTAGTCATGCCTTTTGCTGTTGCCTTTTCAGATTCATCTGCTTCAGTGCTACATTTCCTTTTCCAGCTCTGTGGGTCTTTGTTACATTGGCTTTTAATTCATTTCAATGGTTTCTATGAAACTTTGAGGCTCTGCACATTGCTGCTTAGGAAAACTGACACACCTTTCTTAGTGTCTTTTGTTGTTCAGATAGGTTTCTGCAAGGTCAATTTCACATGCACATGTATATTCATAGGAGCACACTCATTATGTGAACCTAAGAAAGAAAAGTTCTCGTTACCCTTTATTTTGGCACTGAAGCAGTTTTTTCTATCTCTTGTGAATCAATGCTTCCTGACTATGAAGCTTAGAGTACCACTCTAAGGTGCGTTCTTCTTTATGTTCCTGCCTTCCTCCTCAGATAGATTCTTTTCAAGGAAACAGAATGCATTTAGGAAATAAACCATAGTAGTTCCAAAGGTGCAGGGTTAATTATTTTTAATCCTTATAACTTTTGAAGATGACTCCTAGATTCTGTTCTCTGCTGCCATCCAGTATTGTTATTAGTCTGTAAGGTACAGCACTAGGGTAGAGTACAAGGAAAAATGTGCTGTCATAACCAATAGAAGAAGTACTAGCTGTAGGCAAAGTTAGATTCAATTCTCTGCTGTCTTTCTGAAAGTCTGATCATATCTTTTATTCTTCAAAAGTGCTCTTCCTCTTTTGAGTTGTCCTGGTACTATTACTAAAATAGGCTTTCTGCATTTAAACAAACATGAGAACAGTGATATTTTTATTATTCCTTTCACCTCGAGGCAAAAAGATTGTCTGTACCTGAGTTACGAGACTTAAGGGGACATTTTAAAACAACTTTCTAAACATATCAACAGCTGCTGTATTAAAATGTGGTGTAGTTACCTCCCTGCACAAGAAATTTCAGAGGAGAATAGCAAGATACCAAGGAATCAAGCAAGTAGCAGTTGAAGTACAGGGATAATGTAAGTTCTTATGACTACTTATGTTCTGTTCTTAGGATAAATAATGATCAATAATGTTGTCTTTGTTTTAAAAGAATACTAAACATTCATTGAGCTGCATGATGAGCAATAGCTTTGTTGTCTTGGTCAAACCTGTTCTTACTAAAAAATATCAGTTGTTATAAGCTTGCTGAGAAAGGAAGACTTATGTCACTACCATTACAGTGGAGGCAATGCTCCTGCTATTGTCTCCAAGAGCATCTGTTTCTCAGAGCTAAGTATTTCTACAAGGTTGAAAGGAAATAAATTTTGAAGAATTTTAAAAGAAATTCCAGCTACTGGAACTTCTGCATTTCTTTGTAACTGCAGTGCAGATGTACTACATCTCCAAAGCACTGTTCTCAGGATAATGGAAAATTATAACTGAAACAAACAAACAAATAGAACTATTGGTATACTGAACTGAATGTCTCAAGTTATTCAAAAGAAAGATCTAGAGGTAAGAATGAACACAGCTGCAGTAAAATGAAGGTACTTCTGCAAACAATATTTAAGCTCCTACTCTCACTTGTCTGATAAGAATGTCAACAACTTAGGAATACGCTTCAGCAAAAAATGTAGTTCACTTTAAAAACACCATGTCTCAACACACAGTGTTTTGAATTTGTATGTGTAATGTTTTTAGCTTATCTGATGTATATTGGGAGATTTTCTAAAAAGATAATGTTCATAAAAGCCAGAGGTCACTGGATTTTATTACAAAATATAACTTACTTTAAATAATGTCCAGTGCTATCCCTTAGACTTTAAATTGTGAGGTTTTAAAAATGCATTTTCCCCTCTGCTTACTTTTTTGTTTATTTTGAAAATTCAAATTATATTGCCTTTAGAAAAAAAAAAAAAAAAA
>WHYT01014837.1:62009-104621 GCA_009806455.1 Tetrax tetrax | reverse complement strand
AAAAAAAAAAACCAAACAAGTTTTACTAGCATTTAGTTTTCTATCTAACTTTCCATCTGTAATTGGTTTTATTGTTGTTGTTGAGGTAGGATTTTTTCTAGTGGAATGTACAGATTTTTTTTTTTTCTTGGAGGAAGAAAGGTTAAAAGGTTCTTATTAATAAACTAGTTTTGTTTGTTTTTCAGTGCTCCATTTTCATCATCTATAGGGTGGACCAGGACAAGAAATCATGGTTTTCCTTCCTCCAACATATAGGAAAATGTGGTTTGAAATGAAATTAATTATTTTGAACTTGAAATGAAGAAATTTTTTTTTTGCATTTTCAAACACGAAAAAGTATGTTTTGTGAGTATGAAATGTTACATTCTAGAGGAAATATTTCCAACGTGCACATAAAATCCTATACAAAATATTTCAGGTGGCAATGCATTCTAAGAACCCTACCAGTAGGGCTATTTTACTTCTGACTGACATACCAAATCGTAAATAGATTTTATGAAAATAATTTTCTTCAGTCATAGATTCTAGCACGAAAACAGAGCCCTAAGGCAAAAACTTTCAATCTCAAACTTGATTCTGAAGGAAAACTCTCATCACCTCACACCCTGCCAATGAATTTGCTTACCAAAGGGCAAGTAATTTTCATTCTTGACCATTAGTTCAACTTTTTGATATGTCTAAATTGAAACATGAGATAACTAGTCTTCTGAAGTGACAAAATATCACCAGGATTTAAATTCATAAGTTTCTAGAGCTGCTACACTGGTGTAGGGAACTCATTCAGAAAACTTGGAAAAAAATTGTCCATGAAAGGATTCTATGCAGAAGTTATAAGCTAGAAGTCAGAATTAAGATAGAGAAAGCATGACAGGTCATTCATTCGAATATCTTGCTGCCACAAAAGTAATCCTACTACATTATTTTCAGAGTGTTTTCCTAACTTGATTGATTTTATTATTATTACTATTTCTAAGGCACAAAGAGTAAGCTTTTAATGATATAAGATCATAAAGTTGCTTGTGTTTGCTAGTGCTGAAACTTCATCTCTCAGAACAATATTACTAGGATGCTCCTACTGCAATTAAGCATCATGTAATCTGTGTAATATTATAAAATAATGAAATAATAAATCTTACTTATAGAATATGCATTACAGTGAATTTCACGATTGCCCTCATACTGTGTGCAACAGTGAAACTGACTGTTACTGGCTTTGCACAGCACAATCTCAAGTGAAACAAAGGGTGCATTTACAAACAAATTTCACTAAAGAAATCCTTTCTAGGAGAAAAATTATATACTGAAAGAAAAAGCTAAAAGAAGTTTTTTGGTTTTTTCATTTGTTCTGATGAATAAATATAGAAGAAATCAAAGCAAGATCCTTTCCATGTTGAGCTGATAAGGGAGAAAGGAACAGTGTTTGTAGGTTTATAATGTCAGTTAGATCACAAAAAAAATGATACAGAATTTTCCTACAGTACTATTAAAATCATAACTATGGTTGTTTTCTGTATGAATCATTTAATGCAACCTAACTATGGCAATTCTTCTAATTTTTATTGAGAAATCATCATCTTGCAAGAATAAAAACTTTTAAAACCCCATTAAAAATAGCTTGTACTTGTGTAGGGTAGTGACAGAGCAAGCATTTCTTATTATGTATAATGATAATAACATATCAGAAAGATTTAAGCAATAGGACTCATGGTACACTATCAAATTACACAGAACTCTATAGACATCTTTCTGGTATAAGTCACATTTTCATGTTCAAGTTATGGGTGGGTAAGTTTTTACAAGAAAGTTCAGTGTGTTTCACTGAGTGCAGAGACTGCTGTGTGTTTCACTGAGTGCGTTGATTGCTACGTCCAGTAGTCATTTGCATTTCCACACAAATTCTTTATGGAAAAATATTTGAAAGCGCATGGAGTAGTTAGTATAGGTGTAATTTTGTCTCCCTAATGTAGATGTCTAACACCATTTAAAAGTCCCAGGATATCCAGCATCAGAAGGATCATGCATAAAGACATCAGTCTTACATAGGTCATGTACCTTGTCTACTGTATGATAGTCTGAAATGTCCTAATGCATATAAAAATTGTATCAAGCAGTTACACTTAGGTGAAATAGGCTGCATCCTAGACACCATAAAAAACAAGTCTAAGTGGTAAAGAAAAAATATTCACAGTTTAAGTGGCTCTAAAATATAATCTCTTCAGAAATAATATTACTTATCTTTCATTTAAAAATTCTTTCCGTTTTACCATCAAAAATCATTATCTTATAAATCAGATATCTATCTCTCTCTTTTTCCGTCATGCTGCCAAAATTAAGTGCACTTTCTTGGTTGGCTGGATGGGCATATTAGAATGGAATTATTGGCTGACTGATGCAATACCTCCAGTAGTGTCAATAATGCAATAGGCACAACAGAGAGAAAGTCATAGAATAAAATTGTATCTCAGAATTGTATAATTAATGAAAAAGGCCACTTCTGACTTATATAATGGTTAAGATTCATTGTCTATGTTCACTCATATGTCAAAATATTTCTTTTGTTGGTGAGAAAATTACTTCCTCCAGACAAATTTTTCTTGATATAGTTTTCTGAAACTCATCTGAAAATTTTCCTTCAGACTTATGTCATATTTAAATACACAGCTGTATGGGATTCTATTTCGATATTACAGTAGACTCTGAATACAAAATGTAAAATCCTTCTTAATTTACATAGTACAAAGAAAGAAAGCATTCCTAGTAGAACAGACCAAAATGAGTTTATTTTAGTTTCCACCTTCCCCTTCCTCCCAATAGTTAAAGTAGAAAGGAAACAGAAAGGATAAAGGAGAATGATTGTTTCAAGTTTTTACTGAAACATTTCAGACTCTAGAACTTGCTTTTCCAAAACTAGTTACCTTGTCTGTGGCCAAACCATGTGTTATATTTTTTAATCCCTGAGCAAATCTCAGCTATCCAAGAAGGAAACTTTATTATTATTTTTTGCAACTTATGATGTCCCTTATCTCTGAGAAGAGACCATAATCTGTTATTAACTCAAGCCTACAAGTATACTCTATTCATCTTTTTCATTGAACTCCTGGGATAAAAAAGAAACAAAAAAGCTTTATCAAATATCGAAAGATATTATTGAACATTTTGTAGCTTCCAGTCATGCTGTGAGAATGCATCAATCTTGTTACTCCAACCACTAAAATTTATATTTGGCATTCAAACTCTTCGTTTTGCTAGCTATTTAGTCTTCATGTACATATCTGTAGACAATATAGAACAGTCAATTATTACATCCATTTCATCCTACAGTTTAACAAATTATTTATTTTGTACACATATTTAAAGCAAAACTCTAAATGAAAGTCAATGAAATTTCCATCTTCTGGGTTAGATTTTAGCTCTTTATAAACCCATAGAATAATTTAGTTCAGAAAAGATCCTTAAGATCATAAAGTCCAACCATCAACCTAACACTGCCAAGTCCACCACTACACCATGTCCCTGTGCATCATATCTACACATCTTTTAAGTACCTACAGGGATGGTGACAAAGGATATAGGACTGGGAAAATGATGTATTAACAAAAGAGGGTGAAAGGATCTGGAACAATAGCACACAGTGGCATGACTAGTCACTGTCTATGCTACATTGAATAATCAACACCTTTTATTAGACATTTATTCATGCAGAGTCAATAAAGAAAAGGTTAGATTCTTCAAGATAAGAACTACAGAAGTCATACATCTCTTAACGCAAAAGCTTCAATCCCAGATGAAAAACCTGGGTCTTGAAATAGTAGTTACCAAATAGAAGCTGTCCTGGTCTTTTTTAAACTTGAGGAGCATTAACTTCCCTAAATGGGCTAAGAAACATTTGCTAGTTTGATCTCTAAATCAGGATAATAAATAGAGACACAAAATTTCAAAATCACATTGTTAAGGCCCAGGAAAATTTTATTTTAAGGTCCTCCTAAAGTGAATTTTAATGGCTAGATGATTACAATTCCTCTGAAGGAGTTTATAGGAAGTTTATTGACAGGCTCTTACCTACACATAAAGTAATGCACAGAGCAATGCTACTTTCAGTCAGATATATTGCTGTGCATTAAGGAAGAGTTACTAGGAAATGGCTTCCTTTACACAATGTTTGAAGCAATTCTCACCAAAACAGATGAGAAGGACTTTATATTTGTTTTCACTGTTTACTTATTCATTTTTCATTGTCTACTTATTTCTATTGTTCTATTTCCTCAGTTTTCATGACGTACTCGATGATCAGTATGAAAGAAATCTCCCCTGAATTACTCTGTGTAGTTCAGTTGGTATTGACTCTCTGACAGTGGGGTCAACTTTTCTTTTTTCAATCTTACATCTGTAATTGCATTTATGCTTAATATGAGTTTAACAGTTCTCAATATTTCATGCTACGGAAATACCAATAATAAACTTTAATTCAAAGGAAAAATATATGCATCGGTGCAGTGGTAAATGTAAATGGGACCTTGGGAGAAGGAGGATTGAGGGAAATCTTAAGATGAAGGATCAAAGTACTACATCCACATTTAATGAGAATTGAAGCTCTGTTAACTAACCTCTACAGATCTCTTGAAACTGCATCAGCTAAAAAGCTAGTTCAAAAAATCAGAATATCAGGATTTTATACTGCCTGTTAGTTGAATCTGCAATGCTATAACTGGAACTATTTAGAAATCAAACAAACAGCACCAGCTCCTTTCACTTGTTTTTGTTGTTAAATTATTTATTTTCTAGTGATGGTTTCTGAATGATAGCTATGTCCTGGAAATTTCTTTGCCCTGATTTCCCACAAAGTATCCTAGCTTTTTTTTTCTAGAGTCTGAGCACTACACTTGTATTCCACAGGTATCCTTGGTCACACTAAAAAAGTAAGTCTTGTTAGAAATTGAATATACTGTTTTTCCTACACACTTTATACTCACTAGTGGGGTTCTCTCCTTTCATACTATACCAGAACTAATAGTTGTTATCCTTTGTTTCTAGAGACATGGAGGATTTCACCTTCAATTTAAGAGAAGTCATATACATTTTGAGGAGTACGAGTAGAATCAAGCTTTTAGGCAGCCTTTATTTCTCTCTTCCCTAACTCAGATCATTAAAAATTTCAGCAATTTTGTTGTTGCTAGAATGCAGATTATGCATTCCAAAATATTTTGCTGTTCAAGCAGTCTTTTAAATTAAAGACAATAGAGTATGGGCTTAAAGAAACACTCAACATTCAGAAATTGTAGAACATTAGTAGCTGCTTTTTGCAAGGTTAACTACTCTAAGACAGACCTTGCGCTCTATCATTTTTCCTGTGGAAGGCCTGTTGAAGGTTTCATGCCTTATTGGAACCTTTCTGGGAGGTCTGTAACAGAAAGATATAATGACACCCTTTGGCAAAAGCTGTGTAAATTTCAGCTAAATACAGTGATATATAGGATGCTCTGATCAGAATAGAAAACAAAACAAAACAAAACAAACCTGGTTTAATTTCTACTCCAAGCCTATTCATTCAGTATTTTATAATTAAACACGTGTCCTTCTTCATTTGCAAAGATAACAGCTTCCAAGCTTTCAGCTCCAAACTTATAAGCCTCAGTAACTGTTCTCCACCATTTCTTCTGTCTGCTGGTTTCTGTAAGAATTCTTATAGCATCTTCACACACGAGCTCTCGATTTTCAAGTGTGATAAGGCTTTTTTCATATATTCCATTTCATCTAAAAGAGTGCTTAAAAGTTAGGCCTGATTGCTAATTTTCTTTTCTTTCAGCAAGACCTGAATGTATATACCAAACATGAAGACTTAAACCACCATAGGATGACTACATGACCAACACACACATAACTGCTCCAAGAATGTTATTAATTTTTGTTACTGAGGATTAGAAGATAAGAAGGCAGGAAAGAATTCACATTTAATTTTTAATTAAACTAATTTGAAATAACATATATTTTGGGATTATTTTTACTGTGAGCAAATTTGGTGTTTAAGAAAACACAGAATTGCTGAGGTTGTTATCACATCTGGAGATTACACAGTCCAAGACTCTGCTCAGAGCAGGATTATCTGGGGCAAGGTGACTAGGACCATCTGTAGTCAGGTTTTTAATATCTCTCAGAAACTTATCCTAGTATATTATCAAGCAGTGTATAAAAAGGCTTTTCTTATGTTTGAATGGAATTTTCTGTGTTTCAGTTTGTGCCCATTGCCTCTTGTCCTGTCACTGGACATAGAATCATAGAATCGTAGAATGGTTAGAGTTGGAAGGGACCTTCTAAGGTTATCTAGTCCAACCCTCCTGCAAGGAGCAGGGACATCCCCAACTAGATCAGGTTGCTCAGAGCCTCATCCAACCTGGCCTTGAACTTTTTCAAGGATGGGGCATCCCTACCTCTGACATCACTGAGAAGAGCCTGGCTCCATTGTACTTCTACACTCCCTTATCAGATATTTATACACATGCATAAAATATCCCTTGAGCTTTCTCTTCTTCTAGCTGAATACTCTCAGCTCACTAGTTCTTTCACCATCTTCTTGGCATTACTTTGGACTCCCTCCAGCATGTCCACATCTTAAATGTACCAGGGAACCCAGGAGTGGACACAGACACAGTCTTACCAGCGCTGAGTAGAGTGTAAGGATCACCTCTCTTGATCTGCTGTCAACATCCCTACTAATCCCACCTTTAGCTGTCTTTGGGACAAGGACACATAGCTGGCACATGTTCAATTTGGTGTCCACTAAGACTCCCAGGTCCTTTTCTGCCAAGCTTCTTACCAGATGCACAACACCCAGTTTATGCTGGAGCCTGTGATTGTTCCTCCCCAGGTGTAGGACTTCACGTTTCCCTTTCCTGAACTTCTTGATGTTCCGGTTATCCCATTTCTCCAGCCAGTCATGGCTCCTCTGAATGATTGCACACCCACCAGGTGTGTCAGCCATTGCTTCCAGTTTTGTATCATCTGCCAATTACCACAGATACACTCTAACCCATCATCTAAGGACTAATGAAGAGGTTAAAGAGTCCAGTATCCATCTCATGGATATGCCACTTAGAGGCTGATCTTCAACTGGATTTCTTGGCACTGGTTACAACCCTTTACTCTGTCAGTTAAGCCAGTTTTCAGTTCATAGAATCATAGAATTGTTAGGGTTGGAAGGGAACTTTAAAGGTCATCTAGTCCAGCTCCCCTGCAAGGAGCAGGGACATCTTTAATTAGATCAGGTTTCTCAGAGCCCACTCCATCCTGACCTTGAATGTTTCCAGGGATGGGGCATCCACCACCTCTCTGGGCAACCTGTTCCAGTGTTCCACCACCCTCACTGTAAAAAAATTTTTCCTAATACCTAATCTAAATCTATCTCCCTCTGTTTTGAACCTCCTCAACCATTACCCCTCATCCTGTTACAACAGGCCTTACTGAAGAGTTTCTCCCTGTCTTTTCTGTAGGCCCCCTTGAGGTACTGGAAGACTTCTATAAGGTCTCCCCAGAGCCTTCTATTCTCCAGGCTGAATAGCCCCAACTCTCTCAGCCTGTCCTCACAGGAGAGGTGCTCCAGGTGGGGTCCCACCAGGGCAGAGTAGAGAGGCAGAATCACCTCCCTCAACCTTCTGGCCACTCTCCTCTTGATGCAGCCCAGGATGCGGTTGGCCTTCTGAGCTGTGTAAAAGACTCTGTCAAATATTTGTCTCAACATTGTCGAAACATCAACCACCACCTGAACAATGGAACTTCTTTTAAACCATAGGACTAGAGTCTTCCTGTTATCTTGCAAGCCAATTCCTGTTATCTTGCAAGCCAATTCCCATTATCTTGCAAGCCAACTCCTGTTGTCCTGCAAACCTGAACGCAGAGCCGTTTCTGAGAAATTTAGCCCTACTCCCCAGCATGAGCCCAAACCAGCCAGAAGAAAAAAAACGAAGGGGCCCAGAGAGGGTAATGGGCATGCATATCACTGCCAGGTGAGGGATGCGGCTAGGCAAACCAGCTCTTGGAATACAATGAATATGCAATGAAACGAACAATAAAAGGACAGAAACAACCAACGTGAAAATGGGGAACTAACATCAAGGGAATCAACATCGACAGAACCGACATCCATGGAATCAACACTGGAATCAACATCAGATAGAATATTCCCCTACCAAGTGAACTGGACTGTCAGGATGTCGCAGCTCCGTGGTGGTAGCTATTGCAACTGAAACTTTTTTCTCTTTTCCCTCTTTCCTTTCTTTCTCTTTTTTCTCTTGCATTTGCGAACTTGTTCTCGGGTAAATAAAGTTACCTGGCACTTGACTCTGTTTTGAGTCTTAATTCTGTTCTTGAGAATACAAGCAAAACTATGCTCTGGTGTGTGAGAGGTTGGTCTAGCCACCCCTAGCCTCCCAGAGTCGTCTGAGGTTGGCTAGAATGCAAGGAGGCCTTCCTCTCATCCGAAACTGGAGCGTGACAGGCCACAAGGGCGCATTGCCAGCTCATGTTGAGCTTTTCATCTACCATAACTCCCAAGTCCGTCTCCTCAGGGCTGGTCTCAATCTATTCTCTGCCAAGTCTGTATTTGTTCTTGGGATTGCCCAGACCCACATGCAGGACCTTGCACTTGGCCTGGTTGAACTTCACGAGGTTTGCACAGGCCCACCTCTCCAGCCTGTCAAGGTCCCTCTGGATGGAATCCCTCCGCTCCAGCGTGTCGACTGCAGCACACAGCTTGGTGTTGTTGGTGAACTTCTTGAAAATGCATTCTATCCCACTGTCCATGTTGCCAACAAAGATCTTACTGTCTATTTAGCTATCCCATATTTCATGAGATTATCTATGAAGATTTTATGAGAATTAATGTCAAAAGCTTTACTGAAGACAAGATAAACAACATCCATTGTTCTACTCTCGTCCACCAAGCCAGTCATGTCTTTGTAAAAGACTGTAATGTTGATTTAGCACAATTTACCCTCTGTGGTCACTGTTCATAGTCATCATCTTAAGGTGGAGGAAAACCAAATAGATTTTGTAAAGGAGAATGTTCACACTTACCACAAACCAATTTGCAAGATGCAGGAAGACCAGAAACTAGCACATTTTTAAGGAAGAACTAGATCAGGAGATCAGCTTGTCCTTTCAGTATTATCTTTTGTGATTACTTAAAACCAAAATTACTCTTCCCTCCTCTTAGTGTAAATTATGTTTTCATCTCAAACTTTCCAAGAATTATAAGAAATGCAGTTTTTCACATACAAGAGTATTTAAGCCTCAAAGATAATTGTTTTAGAAAAGTATGGTTGACTGAAAATAGACATGGGGAATGGAATATTATTCCATATTAAAGTTACTGCTGAAATACTAAAGATGCTAGTGAACAAGTACATTCCAGCAGGAGCACATGGAAATTAGAATCTGTGACTGTACAATGCGGAATACACTTCATATTCTGGGATTATATCTTTTTGAGGAATTTATTCCAGCAAAGACTTCGCAATTATAGCTGTGAGTCTGCTCAGAGAATAAAGGAACAATTTAATTTCATGTGTGTAATTATGATTTCATTTCTAGGCCAAAAGCAACAGTGTAGACTTCCAAAGTCCAGGCATTGTTTCTGACTTCTGTCATTTTGTTGCGGATTTTAAAAGAAAACAGGTATAATCAGATTATTACAAGTCTTTCCTTCATTCTGTGGTTTCCTGCATCTCTAACATTCTTGACTGAGAAAATATAATCTGTGTTCAAAAGACACTTAATCTGGAATAAATCTGACTAAAAATTCATGGGTTTTACCATTACTATTACGGAGATGGAAACCCAGATATTCTGACCTAAAACTTGTCCTTATTAGGCTCTAAGCAACATTACTAGAACTCCAGTTCCAGTTTATTTTTCCGCTCTTGATTTTATTACCCACATTATCACATTACCGTAAATATATCAGAAAAAGTTATAAGAGACTTTACTTGCAAATGTACTTACCTCATTACAAGCCCTAAGACACGACTTTGACTCAGAGAACATAATAGACATTTTGAAAAGAAAACACAAATAAAGTTTGGAAGTACTATATAATGTGCTTATCCAATAAACAATGAAATAATGCACTGGCACCTGGCTGCTATTCTGAACTGTTGATATTTTCTGGCTAGATGACCTGAAAAAAAAATCATATATACCTGACTTCCTTATCTTCATCATAAAAAGAAAAATGAAGATAATATACTTTGTACAGTGTTTTGACATTGATGGTGCTAAATAAAAATGAAACATTTGGCAGAAAATATTTGTCAAGTTCCAAAAAAAAAGAAGGTAAAAATCGAAAATGTCTATTTATAATAGCGTTAGAAAAAAAAACAAATATTCATACACTTCAGTGAATTCTTCACAAGATCAAATGCACAAATACAGATATGACAGCTTGAAAATGGAATTTTTTGACAATGACCTGGACAAGAATTCAGTTTATGTGTGCTGCAAAAATAAGAAACTCTAAGATCAGTTCACAGAAGCAAAGAAATAACAATTTCTGCAATTTTCTTTTAGTTGTTTTCACTACATTCTGTTCCTTAACTAATACCTGAGAAAGTCTAAAGAGAGCCGAATAGAACTAAACTGATTTTCAGAATAAGCCACAGTGTTTTCTCAAAATCTAGGTGCCAGAGAAACAGTTCTGTTCTCTAAAGAAAACAAAAGATCCAAATTTCTGGTTTGTTTAAGATGTTGAGTTTCTTACTTCCTGGCTGGCTTTACATGAAGATTTTCAAGCACATTTCTTGCTTTGTAAGATTAAGATGAAACACTTCACAAAAAAAAAGGAAATTTTTTTAGTATGGTTTCTCAAGTAGTGCTACAAGCACACGCATAAGTGAGCAATCCTGCTACTTGGTATCATCCAGCTTCAGCAGGTTTCACACACTTAACTGAAAAAGGACACCAGTTTCTTGGCATCCAGAATCTTAGTGATCAGTTTTCCATGAAAAACTCATGTTCCACTCACTGCGTTCTACAAATCGCCTACAAACCCTAAATGGGTTATCTCCTGACTCTATTATATCAGAGTCACAGCAATTTCAAACCTGGTTTATATGGTCACTCATGACACGGGAAAAACAATCCTTTCTCATCTAGTACTGCAGAGGATAGTCTGGAAAGGAAGTGCCCCAGAACACCTCATTTTGTCTCTGTCTCAGATAGTTAGAACGATTTAAGTCAGTCCTGTCTTCTTGCTACATCCTCAGGCACACTAGCATTAGAAATAACTCTCAGCGAACCGTGTAACACAGTTTTTCAGAAGCAAGAGAAGCCTAAGGAAGACAGAATTACGTTAGTCCTCCTATGCTGTTACAAACATTCTAATGGCCCACTCTTGTGGTCTCCAAGCACATGGTTTTATGCAATCTAGGCCTCCAAGTACAGCATCTTTGGCTATGTTGTCAGCCTAAACTGAAATGCCACAGGAATTTTAATAACTCATCATAAACTTAACTAAACAACACCTCTTCAAATAACAGGGTGAAAAAAAAGTATGCAGGAAATCATAACACTTTCTGCAATGTAAAAGTACATATTTAAAAATTAGAGATTGCAATTAAAATAATGTTCCTACAAACAAAAGTTTAAAGTGTTGTTTAATATAGTTAAGATAAATGGCAGAGTGGGTGGAAACAGCAATTTTTAACAAAAACTCAGCTGCTGCAGGAAAATATGTGCTCCCTGTAAGTCAATCTCACATATTATCTTCTTCTCTTATGTATGCAGCTCTCACCTGCCTGATCACATACTGTCAGCTGCTGGACTGTTTTTCTATTCTGTCCAGGATAAGAGGCACACAAATGTAGCTGTCCTAAATTCAACTGTGCATTTTCACTAAGTTTGAAAATGCTATATAGTACTATTTAATACCAAAAGTGACTGTAGTACTATAACTATTCCTGTGACATTGTAGTACTTTAGCTATCTTTGTTACCTTGAAAATGCTAAGTATTCATAGAATCATAGAATCGGGGTATCATTTAGGTTGGAAAAGACCTTTAAGACCATTGAGTCCAGTCATAAACCTAACACTGCTAAGTCCATCACTAAACCGTGTTTGTAGGTATCTTTTAAATACCTCCAAGGATGGTGACCCAACCATCTCTTTGGGCAGTCTGGTCCAGTGCTTTCCTAATATCCAGTTTAAACCTCCCTTGGTGCATCTTGAGGCTGTTTCCTCTCGTCCTATCACTTGTCATGTGGGAAAAGAGACGAACGCCCCACCTCACTACAACCTCCTTTCAGGCAGTAGTAGAGAGAGATACAATCTCTCCTCAGCCTTCTGTTCTCCAGATTAAATAACCTCAGTTCTTTCAGTCACTTCTCATAAGACTTTTTCTCTAGACTCTTCACTAGCTTCATTGTTCTTTGCGTCATCTTCTTTGCATCTATCTCACATTCTCCAGACGAGACTGCTATATAAAAGTAAAGTACCTTTAAACTAGCAGTATGGGTTTATTCCATTACTGTCAGATATCAACATTTTTTGTTGTTGTTATTGTTTTTTATTTCTTTCTTAGTCCCAAAAGGCTTACTTGAAAGACAGATAATTGATATTTTATTACTGCCTTTGATCAAAAACGATTAACATGAGTTTACTTCTTTCCTTGATAAAACACATTTTTGTAACTGAATTTAAACATTTCTCATGCATAACCAAAGAATTTTCCTCTGGATTTAACTACATTAATATCTGTTACCTTTTTCTTCTCTAAATAAATGCAATCTAGAGATTTTTAAAAGTGTTAGAAAGGGAGCATTAGTATTGTAAATGAGAATATCCAGTTTCACATAGATAGTAAATAAGGTCGTGTTCTCAAATCTATCTATGACTTCTTCTTTAAACTTTTCTGTTCCACAAATCTCAGTTATGAGAATTTCTAACCATCATGAGCAGTTACCCAAAGTTATTCTGGACATCAGAAGGTTGTTCGAGCGGCAGAGATCAGAGAGATCACATTGTCCAAATCGATCATGTAAGGAAAGCTAAAACCCTGACAGAATTAAATCTGCCCAGGGACATCAAGGACAACAAGAAAAGCTTCTTCAGGCACATCAGAGATAAAAAGAAGATCAGGGAGAATGTGGGCCCTCTCTGGAAAGAAACAGGAGACCTGGTTACCCAGGACGTTGAGAATGGTGAGGTAACCAACAACTTTTTTTTTGCTTCAGTTTTCATCCTTTTAGCCTCAGTCGCAAAAGACTAAAAAAAGGGACTGGGAGAATGAAAAACTGCCCACTGTAGCAGAAAAGCAGGTTTGAGACCTTTTTAAGGAACTTGAAGGTGCATGAGTCCATGGCATCTACAGGTCCTGAGGGAACTGGTCGATGAAGTTGCCAAGCTGCTGCCCATCTTATTTAAGTAACTGATGACAGATAACATAGTTTCACAAAGGGCAAATTGTACCTGACCAATTAGGTGGCCTTCTATGACAGAGTACAGAGTTAGTGGATACAGGAAGAGGAACTGTTGTCATCTACCTGAACCTGTGCAAGGCATTTGGTTCTGTGCTGCACAACATCCTTGTCTCTAAACTGGAGAGACAGGGATTTGATTGACAGACTACTTGGTGGATGAGGAATTGGTCCGATGGCCGCACTCAGAGAGTGGTGGTCAACAGCTCAAGATCCAGGTAAAGAATGATGATGAGTGGCGTTCCTCAGCAGTTGGTATTGGCCTGGCCCTGTTTAACATCTTTGTCAGTGACATCGACAGTGGTATAGAGTACAACATCAGCAAGTCCGCCGATGCCACCAAGCTGTGTGGTGCAGTTGACACGTGGCAGGGAAGTGATGCCATCCATAGAGACTTTGACAGGCTGCAGAAGTGGGCCCATGCAAATCTCGTGAAGTTCAACAAGGTCAAATTCTAGGTCCTCCACATGGATTGGGGCAATCCCAAGCACAAATGCAGGCTGGCTGGAGAATGGATAGAGAGCAGCCCTAAAGAGAAGGACTTGGGTGTGCTGGTGGATGAGAAGCTCATCATGTGCTGACAATGTGGTCTTGCAGCCCAGAAAGCCAACTGCATCCTGGGCTGCATTAAGAGGAACATGGGCAGCAGGCTGAGGGAGGACATTATCCCACTGTGCTCTGTTGTTGGGGAATGTACCTCGAGTACTGTGTCCAGCTCTGGAGCCCCCAACATAAGAAGGACATAGATCTGTTAAAGCAAGTCCAGAGGAGGGCCATGAAGATGATAAGAGGGCTGGAGCACCTCTCCTATGAAGACACGCTGAGAAAGTTGGGGCTGTTCAGCCTGGAGAAGAGGACGCTCCAGGGAGACTTTATGGTGGCCTTCCAGTACCTAAAGGGGACGTACAGAAAAGACAGGGAGAAACTCTTCAGCAGGGCCTGTTGTGACAGGACAAGGGGTAATGAAATTAAAATAGAAGGAGGTAGATTCAGATTAGACATTAGGAAAACTTTTTTTTACAATGAGGGTGGTAGAACACTGAAACAGGTTGCCCGGAGAGGTAGTGGATGCCCCATGCCTGGAAACATTCAAGGCCGGGATGAACAGCGCTCTGAGCAGTAGCTCTTGTGTAGCTTTACAGTTGAATTTGAAACTCAGAACCTTAGCTACTCACCAAAGTAATCACACCACAAGTGATATTTAGGGACTGATATCATAGAAATCATCTGTATGGGAAACTGAAGTCCTAGTTGTCTCTCATTTAAATCTTATCACTCACGTGTTGCTTTTTTGAACCATCACTTTTATATCATGAGAAAATTCAATAGTTGCATAAAAAAATAAATCCAGAAGAAAACAGGCTTGTAATCATGGGCACTCACATGCTCACTTTTCAACTTCCACTTTGAAATGTTTAGAAAATAGAATACTAATATAGATCTCATTTTGTGTTTATATAGTTCCAAGGGATGTACATATCTCCAGATTCCCAAGATTGTTTTCTAGAATTATATCAATTTCAGAGTTCATAAAGTATACAGCCTGGAAGCTCTTTTTGAGAGGAAATATTTAGAGCAGTCTCAGGTGATACATTTAGTTTGAAAGTCACTTGATTAGTCACAATTAGGCTGTTGAGTATTTACATTTTTAATTTCATATATTGTAGCAAGATCTCAAGATGCCATGGAATATATTAAGCATCTAAATACAACAATTATGCTGTAGTGACCTACTGACTAAACCACTCCAGCACAATGAATCTGCAACAGTGGAGTGTGAAAGTCCAATGGCTTCAGGTTCTTTCAAAATTTGAATTTATTTTTTTTTTGTGGATTGTAACACAGAATGCTTTGAGAAACAGTTTCTATTTATAGAGAGTAATTATGTCTGCAAGTCCAAGAAAAACTGATTTAAAAGTAACTTAATGATGTCTATTGAAGACCTAACCTGAATCATTACACAAGGAAAACACCTCAGGAAGTATGTGATCTTAAGCTTGAGGGCAGATGAGGGAAACCATGGAGGGCTACTGTATTTCATTTTGTACATAAAGTGGGATGGAACCAGTGTACTGTAGCAGATCATTAATTATTTTGTTTAATTTCCTTTTCATTCTCTCAGTGCTTGGGAAGCCTGCAGTCACCTATTAAATAAGAATTACAATATGCATCAGAATTTCTAAGTAACTGTGTATCTTACCTGATCACTTGCTATTTGTTCTATTTACAGCATGCCACATTTTCATTGCACTTGGCCTGAGTGGAGCTCACCTTTTTAAAGAAAAGCTGCTTTATCTCTAATTAACGCTGCATGATGGTTTACTTCTTTTGCTCAGAGGTGCACGAACCATCTGCACCTCTAATATGTTCCTCTTAAATAGTTTCTTAGCAAATTGTGTGATTTTTGAACATTTTTACTTAACGTTCATCTTTCTAGTAACATTTTCAGGTCATTTAATTCAAACCACAGTCATTTAGATTTCCAAATTAAATTATCAAGAATCAAGTCCAAAACTTCATCTCTAGATAAATTCTACTAGTTGTTACATGAAACTTTGAAGTAGCAGGTACGGCAGAGTTTTCTGAATAGATCCAATGCCCACCAAAGTGTTAGACACATACAGATTAACAGTCACCAGAGTTTAAATACTCAAATTTCGAAGTAAGACCAAATAGTAACTTTTTTTTTCTTGTTTGTTTTTTAGGGTTTTTTTAATGGGAAATCACTCTGTAGAAAGACTTATCACTCCTTCTTTTGTCAAAGTTAAAGGATCATATCTCACTGAGAGATGAGGGAGAAAATCAGTCACCCCAGTGACCCTCCACATGCTCTGTACACAAAGAGAGGTTACAAAGGGACAGCAAAGATATTTTTTCATTCCTCACCTCACTGCCTTGCAGAAGAGCAAATCTGCACTATGATGAAAGGCAGAATTTGCTTGATTACACTTGCTGGTAAGTATATACTTTCAGAGAAAGTATACTGAGGCTGCCTCAATGTCCTTGTTCATTGGTCTTGTGAGAGAGTACAGATAATAGATCTACATTGGAGCTCATGGTTAAGCTGTCTTATTAACATAATGGACAAGTAGAAGAATGTATACAGGAGACAGACTATGATAACAGTATGTCTTGTCCCTGTGAGCCTACCAGCCATGCTTCTAGACAGGCTGTTTTTCCTAACAGGCCTTTGATGTTAAATACCAATGTCAGAGGCTTCCAAAAGTAGAAGCATGGAGAACATGCTCTCCAACCTTTCCAGGAGACTTTTTTAAGAATTAATTTTCTTCTAATCATAACTGAAACCATATCCTTAAATATTTGACTTCAAGCTTTACTAGTAGGTACTGCCCCTCTCCAATAAATATATTTGATGTTTAATTTTATTGGATTCTATATAATTTCCCTTGCCTGAAAAGACACAGGTTATTTGCAATGGCTACGAAAGCATGCAGTAGATTAAACATCTATGAAAACTTTTCTTTCCCTTTGACGATACTGTTAACATTTACTGATATGATGTGAAGAGGCATTTCATAGCAGGAGTTGTGCAGGGCACTATAGGACCACTAAGAAAAGTAACAGTGAAGTATTACAAATATTGCAGAACTAAGTAGAAATTTATACTGTTACTTGTTTAGCTGAGGTTGTGCAGCCTCTTTGCATGGATCACTTTGAGTTACTGTCCAATTTAAAGATCTTTCTAGTCTAAAGCTCTGAAACATCTAACTTTCTCCTAGGGGAAGTATTATTTCTTTGTTGTTGAAGTAGCTAACATAATTATTGAGAGTGATAATCTCAGAATAGAGAATAAAATTGCTTATAAATTGCCTTGTAAAGATAAATGGATAATCAGTATATAATGATTTTGTGCTATTGCGATGTAATACTAGATATTTATGATTTTTCTCATTGGATGGCAACAATTTTCAGTTACTGTTTTCATGGCTGGAAAACCCTCCACTCCACCAAAGGAGCCTGAGATAGACATCAGGAACAAAATTCACAGATATGAATTTGTCACATTACACACTAGAAGTTTACAGTTACTGAGGATGTATAAAGTTCTTCAGAACTGGGAAGAAGAAATATCAGCAGTTTTCCCAGAGTTATGTGCAGTGTCTATGACAGAATAGAAGTCTATCCTGATGGGCAGATATGCTCAATGCTGTGCCCCAAAGTCATGGTCCTGCATTCACCCAATGGCTTCACCCTGGCTGTATATTGAAAGGTGTGCATCTTCTCATTTTCTCCCACAGTTGGCTTTCTTTTATCCACACGACCTAGTTGGGGATCAACCATAAAACAAGCAAAACTCCCAGTTTGCTAGGTGTAATAAAACTTCCAGAAAATATTAGTTTAATAGCAATGACAAAATGTGGAATGTCTTAGCAAAGCATAAGGAAGTATGTTGGTTCATCACTAGCAAACTTTCTTCTGCTTGGAAAAGATAGCAACAGCATGGCTTACTGCACTACAATAAGTGGAGTGAAAAGCAACACTATACTTGGATATAATTTCTGAAGGCTTGTCTTTTTTTCATAGGAACATACGTATGTGCATGCACACTTGTAAGTACATATAATATATATACTATATCATCTAATATGTATACTTCTATATATAGACTTATATATGTAATAAATACATGTATTTCACAGACAGACTGTTTGTGTTCTTGTTAGTTAAATATATGCCCTAAAATCAATAAGTGGATTTTGGGGTTTTGAGTTTTGATTGTGACTTTTTTTTTTTGTTTGTTTGTTTGTGTTAAGGTTGTTTTGGAGTTTGGGTGGATCTTTTTTATTTATTTTTATAAAGGCTTTTTTTTTCCCCAACTGTTTCTCCATATTTTAGCTACTTTTAAAGAAAGAATATAAGTTGGAGGAAAGTGTTAGTAACCCCGCATTTTTAAAAAGACAAACTATTAAGAGTTTACTCAAATTATCTTTCATTAGATAAATAAACACCACAAAAAAAATGATGTGCCCCTTACTGTAGAAGCAACAACTGTGAACCTGTTGAAAAGTCTGTCAGAAATCAGCAGATGATGTCTTTCCTTTCATTCCTAGACATGTATTTTACAAACAAATTGTGCATCCTTCCAGTTTTTCCTTCGTATAAAGAGAAGTACTCTTCCAGTCACTCCTTTCTTTCTATTCGTCATTAATTAACCTATTTGATTCAGCTTAATTGACAACTTCTGCTGCTTCTTTGTCAAGGACTTCCATTGTAGCAAGAGCAATACACTGAGCTTAACGACAATCCTTCCAAAAGATCATTTTTGCTTAGAAAGCTTCCACAGAATGTTTAGCATTGAACTCTATACTTACATAAATGACCTCCTTTTGCAGTTCAGTCAAGCATGAAGTAAAAAAGGCTGATCTCATGGCTACTGAGCATGTAGTCTATTTAAACAAAAAATGCCTTGAAATCAGTCATTAATTGATTTGTTAGATAATTCTCTTCACTTGCCACACAAGAGTTATCAGCAGTCTCTGATCAGCTGATCACCGTCTGTGGCTGTCATAAATGACTAATCCAGCTCCAAAGAGACTACGATACAAAAAGATTTTTAAAAATCCCTGAAACTCTGGAAAAAAGTATTGTCCACTGTGTTTATGCAGTGACCTAAAGCAACGTTTTGTTCTGAGTTCTTTATATATAGTAGAATGGAACCATGTAATAAGTAGAACATTTATAGTTAGTTAATGGCAGAGATACAAAATCTTACAGTCACATTCCTGTAGTTTGAGTACAAAACATAAGAAATATCATCTTATAGTGATTTGTTTGTTTCAGCCTACATGATTAAGTAAGAATAGAGATCTATGACATTCTGTGCTCTTCAGTTACAATCTCTGTATGCGTTTTTACCCCACCAGAAATTGTTCATACAGTCTTGATATCAGCACAGGTCCCTAGGAGCACAGCTTATCTTCTCTTGGGGTAAAAGTGATGTTATGCAAGACTTTGGATCAGAAACAGCTGCCAGCTCTAGTTCCTTTTTGGTTGTGTTTCTTTTTGAAATTCTTGGATTCTTAGGCACAAAAAGAAAATGATAATTTGATTTTCGGAAGTGGTTGTCATTTTACATCATAAATTATTCCACTACAGAAGGGTAATCTTCACAAACAATGAGTCCTACTCATTTTCAGTCACTATGATTTCTTGAAAAATCCTTTAACTGCAGAAAGATAGACTGATTAGAGCAGGCAGATGACAATCAGGAAAGACAACATTCACTGTAAAGAGTTAGGTTAATTCCGCTTTTCAACTTTTTCAGATAAAACTTTTTGGATAATCTACTCCTCATACACAGAAATCACATTTAAAAAAATTCCTTTAAAACCCTTATGGCTATGCTGTATTAGGTAATTTCATAAACTGTATACTTAACATGCTAAAACTTTCAGATCTTCACTCTTGCTCCCTCTCTTTGTAGTAGCGTTAACACCTCCGTAAATACAAGGTCAAAACATTTGTCTCCAGTGACAGTGTGAGCACTGTCACTGTTTCTGCCCCAAAACAACAAACTTCTACCTAGCAACAACACCTAAATATGTTCGTGTAACATAGGCTTTTTATTTTTCCAGAGGGACCAGATTATATTTGCATGAAGGTGAACACAATCTCAGAGATAACAGAATTATGCAGGAAAGTGTCTTTCACCTGTGCTTTTGACAAGAACAAATTGGAACATACGAGGTTTCCAAATTTCTTTTGGACGTATTTCAAAAATGATGAGAATGAATGTTGAGGAAGCATGAGTTAAACTATATCTATTTGTACCTCGTTTGGTAAAAGACAAAGAGAAGGATGCATAGATGGCAAATCACACCCTAAAAGATTTGTTGTCTGTTTTTCATTGGCAAATTCCAAACAAATAGAAAAGTCAAAAAGGAAAAATCTAGGACATCATTACTTTTTGTGAACTGAGATCAACAAGAGAAAGAAAAGAACAAGAGAAAGAAAAGAACAAGTGAAAAAAAAAAAAGAGTAAATAATGTATTTGGTGTATGGATTAAAGCAAAGCAAAAAGATGTTTCGGCTATGTGCTGCTATTGCTATGGACAAAACTGCCTAAAAGACTCCATTAACTTTGCTGAAACAGTCAAAAGAGAACTGTGGTCTTCTCTGAGATCTCAGTTATCACTTAACAACCCTGAGATGCTTTCTCTTTCTCTTTAATTATAATGGATAAACATGAACAAAGTTAACATCCTACAACTTTGAAGCACTCAAAATTTGACCTTTATATCAGCATGCTGCTGAGTGGCTTTTATATAACGTCATTTTATCTAGGGGCCTTCCAAGACTCAAAGTGCCCTGGGAACAAGCAGGGACAGTGGAGAAGCAGGGGAATCATGTAATACACAGAGTGTGTTCCTGCTGACCTCTGAAGCACTCCACAGAATAATCTCTCAAGTCATCATTACACTCTTAACAGAGTAGTTAGTTCCTCCACTCGGGATAGCAGCAGAAGAGTCTGACTGATGACAGCAGATGAATGAAGACAAAACAACTGTCTCATTTGACTGACAATGCAGATATACCCGTACAGATCTGTAAATAATAACAGTGTAGAAAAATACACATCTTTTTTTTTTTAGAGTTATTGCTTAGATTATCAGAAAAAAAAAAACCACTGGATGCTTTAAAATATTGCATTCTTATGGAAACAAACATTGTAGTTAGAAACAAAAAAAAAAAAGAATGGCATATCACAACTTGTCTTGTAATTTCCATTTTTTTAAATTTTGTTCACAATTCAGTTAAATGAGCAATTACACGTGTGAAATTAATCAGACAGAGGTATATGTTTTCTATACGTAATTTACTTGCTTTCAGATGAGTTATTCCTAATATTAACTTCTATATATTAATTGACTATGATGACAGAAAATAGTCTAGGAATTCCTTTAATTACATTTCCACACACACTGACTTTGGACAGATCAGTAGAGTTAATTAAACTCCCTCCATTGCTGTGTAGAACAGGGTTCTCCAGTTCACAGTGTATTAAAAGAACATATCAGATTCAGCTGTGTACATCTTTCACAAGCCTCTGGATGATAATCATACAAGATTGTTTTCATGGCAACATGTTAGATATTTAATTATCGTTGTAAATCTGATTACTTGCTGACCTCCAAACCATCACCCATTTGCTAACTTACAGTACAATTTAAAGATGGACTAGTACACATTAAAAGTGCAGTTTTCACTGAATTTCTTATTGCAGCAGGAGGTTCTAATAAGATTTTATACTATAAAAGAAAGACCTGAAAAGAACATTTAAGTCTCCAGATTTAAAAATGAGTAGTAAGATTCCAGTTGATTGCATGTTCTGAAATCATATGCCTTTATCCACATCTCGAATAATTTTGCACCTTAACTTTTTCTTTTCTTCACCCTTTTAAGTAGGTATATGTGAAGATGTAGACTTTTTCAAAGCTGTGATTTGTCATCTTTTAAAAGAAAAGGGGTGAAATAGCAGTAATTATATAAAAAAATGTGACTGACCACCGATTGATTGATTTACCTATAATCAGATAGGTTTTGTGTAGATATTCCCATAACAGTAAAGATCTGAGTAAAGAGTAAATAAAGGAAGGAGTTTCTTAAGACATGTTTTGTATTTGCTCCAGACAAAGCCACTACAATTACTACTACATGCTGTTTGATCAATAACGGATGCATAGATGGAAAAATTCAAATCTGTGAGGAACAGAAGATTTATAGGTCATTCAACTCGTAAGCAGAGAACATGTACTCAGACAAAATACTTTTCTTGTAGTACTCATACAATACTGCAGTTCTTGCATGAAAATTATTTAGCTTTCTCACTATAAAAAAGTTTAAAACAGAATTATGGCTTAATAAATGCTGTTGTTTATAGCAAGATGTTATCAAAAAAGAGTTTTTTGGTTTAAACCACAGTCCTTAAGAAGAGGTTGAACTGCTGTAGTTTATTGCATGAATGAAAAATCCTGTGGGTTCAGTGTTCCAGGCTTCCATTAACAGTAACCACACTACTGGCTTGATTCAATATGTAAAATTCATGTGCAGTATACTTTTTGTACCCATGTTGTCATCATCTTGATTCTTTCACGAAAGAGCTAAACCGGAATCTCTCTCACATTGTGATCAGTGTTCCCTTTTCAGTTCTAAATTATAGCTATCCAGGACCCTTTAGACCCATCTATTCCGTGGCAGCAATGTGATTAGATTTTTATTTTCTTTCCTTCAGAAAGTTATTTTCCTACAGCAATATATCTTCAGGGGCTGATCATAGAATCACTGAGTTTGGAAGATACCTCTGGAGACTAACAAGTTTTGACTCCAGTTTTATATCATCTGCCAGTTGCTCAGAGTGCTCTCTAGCTTATCCATCCAGGTCATTAATTAAGAGGTTAAACAGTATCAGTCGCAGTATCCACCCCCAGGGCATACCATTACTGACTGGCCTCCAGCTGGATTTCATGCTCCTAATCACAGTGCTTTGAGTCTGGCGGCTCAGAGTTTTCAAACTACTTCACTTTTCATTTATCTAACCTGTACTGCATCAGTTTATGAGAATCTTGTGGGAAACAGTATCAAAACCCTTGCTGAGGTCAAGATAATAAGCATCCACTGCTTTCTCCTCATCCACCAAGATGGTCATCTCACTGTTAAATAATATCAGGTTGATCAAGCACGATTTCTCTGTTGTAAATCCATGCTTATTATTTGCAATCATCATCTTACACTTAATACGTTTTGAAATGGTTTCTAAGATTCTATCAGCTTCTCACAACGAAGGCGAGACTTGTCGGCCTTCAGATCCTCCTTCTTACCCTTCTCAAAGACAGCAGTGACATTTACTCTCTTCCAGTCCTTAGAGATCTCTCAAAACCCTATGACCTTTCAAAGATTATTGAGAGTGACCTCACAATAACATGGGCCAGCTCTCTCAGCACTTGCAGGTGCATCCCATCAGGCCTCACAGACCTGTATATCTCTCGTTTATTTAAATGACTCCTAACCTCATCCTCCTCCACCAAGAGTAGGTCTCCCTTGCTCCATCTGCCCTCAGGGGCCTTAGCATTCCTGAAGGCCAGCCTTAGTAGTGAAGATGGAGGAGAAGAAGGCATTGAGCACTTTGGCATTTTATGTGTCCTTTGTAACCAGGGACCCTGCAGCAATCCCACATATTTGCTGCTGAAGTGTTTGACTAAACCCTTCTTATTGTCATTCATATTCTTTTTTCAGCCTTTCTTGCTTTAGTTATAAATAATACAAGTTGTCCTTCCTTGCATATATTTAATTTATTGCTGTACTGGGCAAAATACTGTTATTATCAATATCAGACATGTATTGTTCCCTTAAACTTTTTTTCATCCGTGTACTGAAAACCACTTATGTCAATTAGAAGAGTGTTTTCCAAACTTTTATCTATGTTTCTTTCTTCAGAGCTTTTTCAATAGTTTCAGCCTTCATCTGAGAAAGCTTAAAGAAAAACATGCTTAGTCAGTACATCTCTTGTTAATTTATCTTGGTGACTAAGCGTCATGAACCAATAAAGGTCTGGTTGTGAGAGGTGCAAATTCTCAGTCACAGAATTAACACGCAATGCATATGTTAGCTCTTTATGTCATTCACACACAAAGGGTAATGAGGGAAAGAGAAAGAGAAAGAGAGGAGAGGAGGGAGAGAGAGAGAAAGAGCTGGGGGAAGAGGGAGAGTGGGTAGGGGGGGACATGAGAAAGAGAGGAGAGGAAATACCACCACAGAGAGTCAGCGTCCTGAAAGTCCTTGTTACAGAGCGGGTGGGGTGGGCATCCCAAAAGGGTGAAAATGCCACCACAGAGAATCGGCGTCCCAAAAGTCCATCTGAATGGGTGGGGTGGATATCCACACATGGATTCGTGTGGCAACCCTTTTTGTAGTCCTTTGCAGTGGCCCCTCCTTATTAACACGTTGGGGGGCCTTCATGGGTCCTTCCATCGCAGGAGGACAGATGCTTTCCACCTGTGGTTTCACACCTCTGAAGACTCAGACATAGGCAGAGGAGTTTGTGGTTGTTGCATCCTGCCTATTTGTCTCCATGGTGGTGGTTTTTATTTCTCTGCAAATGCAAAGCTCGCTTGTTCCCGGTAAGCCATGTGGTTATCTGAGACATGTCCAGCAAGACAGTGTCCACAAAATCATTCTACATCCCCCAGAATTGGCCTCCATTGAGCAGTCACTTGGCAGTGGTGTGCATGCTTGGTGTTGTCAAGGATATGAGCTCATGCAAAGGGTCTGGCTCTATGCCAGGGAAGGTGCACAAAAATAGGATACCCTGTCTCACAGTTACTGAAGCTTTTAGCAAAAAATAGAGACTTTTCTGGTAAAATGAGACATTTGTGGTTCATCGATGTTTTGTTCGGTTCTTTCCATCGTCTAGCGATGTTGAGACATTAATTAACTTTTTTCGGTCTCTGACACTAAGCACACTCAAATTTTCCTCAAAACACGATTTGAACGATATAATGAATATCCCACTTATTATTAGTATTCCATCTCTTTCTTTAGAGACCAAAAAATTCTACTGAGTATGACTGAAGTATTCGTACCTTTAAACATTTGTTCCTTATTTGTCATAGGCCCTCACTTAAGCTTAAAAAATAGGGCTAATCTCATTATTTGTCTCAAGAGAGAAACAAAACCAAGGCTTTTCTTTGTTGTTACCCATGTCTTTATTCTACATCTTGAATACTTTGTCCTAATATACAACATAACTTTTTTTTTTCCTTGGATTTACTCTGCCAAAAGACATGTCAATTCTTCATCATAAGGACATTCCCTTGAAATTGCTTTGTGTTAAGCGTATGTCTAGTAATTCCAGGAAAATATTATTACATACATAGTAGGCAAACTGGGCTATTCATATTTATTACCTTCAAGACTGCAAAGATTTAGAGGAATATCACGTTAGGTCTCATCAGTACTAAGACATTTCCAGAATGATTGCATAGGTAAAGGTTTTATAAGCTTCAGAAGCACTGTAGTGACCCTGTCCACCTTTATTTTGGTTTGAACATGGGGGATGGAAATGTTAAATTAATTCTGGTAGCATCATTTAAATGGCAGTATTTCTGTAATCAGGTCCTTATGAGCCATTTAGATGGGCAACTAGCAAGTTCCTGCAAACTACTGTATCTCCATCTAAGCAAAGCTAGGCTGATTTATAGGGACTGAGCATCTGGCTTCTATAAATTTCAAGTTGTTTTACGGGAATACACTGTATAGCTTATGTTGAAAAGGGAAATTCCCTTTACTACAACTTTTCTATTTCATAAAGGATATTGTTTGGTAAAAGGCTGCACGCTATAGATTGATAACTAGACAAAAAATCCTAGACAGAATGACAGTTCTGAGTGACATAATACTAATTCCACTATTTCTGAAAAAAATTTAGCTTAATGCATACCATAATCAGCAAGCAATGAGCTAAATTGGTAGTATTATCTTATACTGTTCCCTACTTTGTAATGTGCCTGTTGGCACAGGCAGAACATTTGGCCGACATATCAGTAGTAAGGAAACACTGAACCTGTCAAAACAGCATTCTGTGTTTTTTATGGTTTATATATAGATTATCATTAATTTTTTATTATCTACACAGAAACTAGCCAAGAAAAAAATATTATCATAAATATAATATTAAACATTAATAAGATTAAGCCGAGTGTGAACCCTGGGATGCATTATTTTTATGACATAGGGTAATGTTTTACTGAGCAATGGATGGATTCTTAATGAAAAATAATGTTCACGCTTTTCTCTGAAACAGTACTCTCATTCTAAGTTTCCTAGCCTGTGTATAGAAAATCTACATCCTAGCCTAATGACTGAAAATGTGCAGACATCTTTCAGGAACTATATTTTATTTTAAAATACTGTATATTGAAGTAGAGTTACAGAGAGTTTTGCTATTATGTGCTTTCTTTTACTCTCCTTATGACAAGTCATGAAATAATAAAATCACATTTCATATTCAAGAGTACCACAATATTGGTATTACTGTGATGAATCTAATTCTAATTTGAAACTTGGAATTAGTTTTTTTCCACCCAAAATGGTACATTATACTTCAGGAGCATGGTCTGGGAAGATAAGGTTCTCAGGCCCAAACTGAAAGGCTATAATAGTACTGCTTGATAAGCTTTCCAATAAGAATGCAATGTGATTTATCTATGGTAATTATTTCATTTAGTTAGAACAATGTGCTGTCTGCTCCAGTGAAAATGAGACCACCAGCTGCCCTTCACTCGTGCACAGGCCCTGGCTTCCAGCATATGGTGTGATGCTACATACAAGGGCAACTGCCATTTGCCACCCAGTGTAATAGGACTGCCACCATCTCATGGTGAAGGCAGCAAGCAAGGAAAGCCTCATGCTGACAACAAATGGATGCTCAAATTTAATGTGAAAAAAAAAGAGACCTCTCATCATCAGTCACCGTTTACTATTTTGTGTGCTTTTATTTTTGAATACTGCAAGATATGCTAAATATACTTAGCATATACTACATATTAAGAACGTTACAGTGAAGAGACAGTGATCAGATGTTATGTCCAGGGAAGTCTGGGCCTCTCTGCTTCTTTTTCAGGGCCTTTTACTGCTTCTTGATGTACTTAGTTCAGGGTCGTCTTTCTTCTGGTTTTGGTTTTCTTCTCCACTTCTCTATCCTTAACTTTTGTTGGAAGGTAGTGCAGAGCCACAAGACCACAATCACAACAAGCAGTGATAGATATGAACTTTTTTTTTGCTCTCTCTGTAGGAATGACCATATGGATAGACATTTCTATCCTTCAGGGCACCCATATGATGCACTCACACAAACCAGAACCTCAGAGGAGGAGGATACTCACTCTCACCGCATGAAGTGCTCAATGCCTGGCTTGTGGCCCTGGAAGCTCCCTCTTCGGATTAGCCCTAAGCATAATGTCGGACGTCCGTATCTGCGCCTTCTTCCAAGAGATTACTGTTTTCCCTTCTCATAGCTTTTTAAACTAGACCACAGACAAAAGCCACCAATACCCCCACTAATTGTATAGTCCTATCAAACCTCTTAGTCTTTTACCAAGATGAAGGGCCATTAGTGGCTGTCAACAGGGTCTCTGTTCCCCTCTATCCTCGTGGCCCAGATGTGCTATGGCAAGTGTGACATTAAGAGCAGTTATATGACATAGTCTAATATTGCTGTATGAATCTAATCTCATCAGTTCTGAGCAGAAGTGCTCCAGGTCTCATCTATCTGAGCAATACGTTGAGATACGTTGTCATCCTGTGACATCTTCAATGGCAAGGTGCTAGCAATCTCTTAGTTGCTAGACAAAAACTTTTTTTTTTTTTTTTAGTCAAGATTCACTAAATCATTTACTTTCGTTTCCCTTTTCATGTGGGTTTGGCTCTCTTTTAACCTACACAGTGTCCTTCCCTTCTTTTTCTCCGCATGTTCAAATTGCCTCACTCTGGTGTATGTTAATGCTGATTTGAATTAAACACAAGGCATCCATTATTAATGAATAATTTATTTTCTTCCTAATCCCTTGTACGGGCACCTGTCTGGAAGAACTATTCTGACACCTCGAAAACAGATGAAAAACATGTGGTAACAGGCAAGGAGACCCATCGTTCTGAGCAAAATGGCTGATGTCGTACTTTATTAACAGCAGTAGAAAAGTATTTAAGGAGTTTTAAAATGAACAAGCAAAGAGCTAGACAAAGATAAAATATTTATGGACCATGTCAACCTAAGAAGCCTATTTTACATGTTTCTTAAGCACGTGTGCTGGAGATTTTGAAAATACGGACCCTTATCCTAGACTAAAAGACTCCCTACACAACATTCAGTGAGTGAAACATAGAGTTTCAAAATAATCAAAACCTAAAAGATGTCTGGTGACTACATTATCTTTCTTCCATGGATGAATTCAGGCCATAATTGCCATACTGCATTTCATGCACTCCTAGGATGCATGGTATTTTGAAAAGAGATACAGGAGGAGATGTTAAGAAATCAAGAATTTTTTTCCCTAATACATTACATCCCAAATTTGTAGTCTAACATTGTATATATAGAAGCAATTTCTTCTGGAATTTTCAGAAGAATATATCCCTGCCAAGAGAGTAAGTAGCCTCATCAACACAGGAAAATAATAGCTTTAATGCTATCTTTCTGCTTCTCTTAGGAGCAGGAAGGAATTATTAATTTCAGTAATGGTAATTGCAACAAGCAGTCATTAGCTATCATGGCTTTTCATGGAGATTAGACTAGACGATAAGTTCAGAAATGTAGATAATTTTTTTTTAGTTAAATAAATATTCCTCATGCTGTTCTAAGAGCTTGTCTGTCATTTCTAATCTTAGATTGCCAAAGTGGAAAAAAAAATACTTCTACTAACATCTCTTGGTGTCTTTCAAGAGTACCTTTAAAATTACTTTTTAAAAAAGTCCTTAAAACATCCCATAGAAGGAGAAAAATGTCAGTGTTAAAAAATATTAGTTTTGCTGATATGAAAATATTTAAGGAATGTAAGTAGAAATTATACCCTTTATTATAATTTCCACATGCTCTACAGAGCCAGACAATAATCAGTACTAGCATATCAGCCTTTCAGAAGCTTGAACTTTCATTAGAAATGCAAAACTGAATTGAGTTTTACTGTGTCTTGTTTTATCATCTTCATTATAAAACCCTTCACTTTTCCTTAGATATCTCTTTGTGGACGTATAATTCTCTCTGGTTTTAGTATGTTATAGTAATCACCATCTTTACCAATGATTTATCACAATAAGCTTAGGTCATGAATTACTGCTTATCATCAAGATAATATTGCAGCAGTACAATTTTCTAATAAAATAGGATATGATTTGAGGTGTCTTTTTAAAGAGGTATTTAAATATCAATTGTTCTTATTCCCTTGAATGAATTTCCACCTGTATAAAAGATTTTCTGGATAAATTCCTGTGTAGTTTTATACAGGATACCTAAAATGAATCTCCTCCTCCATGTACATATATTCAGAAGTTTATAGAGGAGAGAACTCTTAAAACATCCTCTGTGTGAGATTTTTGACCATCACAGAAATTTTCCACATTAATTAAATATAATACTCACTTGGTTGCTTCCTGATGAAACAGAGAAGCATTTTATTTCATCCATGCAATTAAGAAAATCCTGCCTTTAAATACACCTCAAATTGAGTGTTCCTGGTGTGTGAGTGTGTGTATGTGCATACACCAGGTGAGCATACGTGTATAACCTCTTCCATCTGAGTATCACCTCCCTGGTATGTATTTTTGTATTTTCAATGGATTAAAGGTAAAACACATGTGTAATCCAATCCTCATGTCACCTACCAGTAGCAGGTTCTTCACTGCATGAATTTCTGATGTCCACAGTCTGGTGGAACTGTATGTTCCCACTTCATACAGATTAACTGCCCACGGGTCCCTGAAGGACTAGATTACTCCTTAGAATCAAATCACAGAACAGATTTTATTTCTCAGAACAGGAAGTCAGATTGTTACAAAGGCTTCAGAAGACAAGAGAAATGAGGCTTTTTGAACAAATCTATCTACTCCAGTGTGCACATATGCTTTGAAATATGCAGCCATAATCCATTAATCCATTGTAAGCTCTTCTTTATAAAAAAGAAATTAAAAATAACAAAAAAGTATCTGCTTGTTCCAGATGGCTAATTTCTATGATTCAAGTTGCCATTTCCAACAGTAGCAAGTAGGTAGAGTGACTTATCAGACTTGAAGGACCTGCTTAGGAAGGCTGGGCTCCAGCTGGTCAGATGGCTGCCCTGTTGAAGCAGAGGTCACAGTCCCGGTTGCTATCCTCAGCAATATCATTGCCTGCAAAAAGACCTCACTGCTAATAGAGGAACCCAATGCTTCAGTATGTCCATCCAGGGGGCCTGCGTTTCAGAGAAGTGCAGCCTTGCTTATAAATTTATACCAGGAAGATGCACAGAGACTTATTTCTGCACAATACCAGTTGGACAGTTTTGTTATCACAGAGCAGGAACCACTGTAAAATTTAGTTTGCTTTTTTGATTTACACATTGGTCAGAACTTGTAAACAGTACTAATTCAATTTAACTGTCCTCTTATTTACTGCTCTTATAGTTATTTTTACTGTGAGGTACCAAATCTTCTTACTTTAAACAGTGTCAGTGTGCATCAACAGTTTTAGAAAAGGTTGGAAAATAATTGCCATAGACATAAAATGAATGATAATTTATTTATTCATAGTGATGGTGTTTTAATTAGGGCTATTTGCATAATTGTAGCTCTAGATTCCTTTTCAAATGGTTCGGTAACCACAAGCAATTATGACCCATTTCTATTTGCTAATAACTAAATTTTCTAATTCAGTGAAATAGAGTTCACTTTTTCTTATCATTTACTTTTTTTTTCTGAGTGATTGGTGACTTTGCTACCTTCATTACCCTGTACTTCAGGTGCTTGAGATTGTCCCAAACCTACTAAATAACATCACAGGTGAAAGATACAGCTGTATATCAAAAGGAATATATGACACTATCATCTTTATTGTTATTATTGTAGAATCATATTATATAAAATATATTATATGTTTATAAATTTGTATTTGTTTATATGATATTATGTTATACCATATCATAGCATAGCATATTATGTTATGTTATAGTACATTACATTACTCTATGTTACGTTACATTATGCTATATTCTTTACATTGTGTTATTTTGTTAGTTTCCGAGCACTCAAGTGCTTCCATACACAGGAATGCCTGTGTGAACAAAACTGTTGAGTAACAGGAAGTCTCTGGTGTAAAACAACTCTTCAAACATTCAGAGAAAAGCTTTTTCAATTATTCACAAGTTGCAAGTGAGCAGGAGTTATTTGGGAAAAAATGAAGGGAACATGTAGCCCAGCTGGGGAATCAGAAAACAATGGAGGGAAAAAGGAAAAGATAACAACACAAAGAAGAGCAAAACACTATGAATTTCTGGTCAACAGTATTGGAGAAAGGGGGGAAAAAGAAACACTCAGTTCTTTCACATGAATGTATTACAATAAAATCTTGGTCTACCCTGAAGCAATGACAGCCTGTAATACAGCAATATTTCACTTCCGTAGTATAATTTTATGTTTTCTTCTGATATAAAATCACTTGGCAGAGGGTTGTAGAAAAAGATAGAGAGGCTCTAGAGACAGGAGAACAAATGAAAAAGATTTGATGACTCAGTGAGAGCTGTTGCTTTCATGTTAATTTCTATGGCAGTGTGAAGGTTCTTGGCAAGGACAGAAACTAGGCTTTAAAATAAGGCAGATTTTAGTGTATAACCAAATGATTCTTTGACAAAAGGCAAACCTTCCCCTCCTTCCTTTCTAGGAAGAAAAGATATGGATCTGGCAGGTGATAATGAGGTCAAGCACTCCTCACCTTGTGAGTCGTGTATTTGCTGACTTGCAAATAAGGTATGAACCCGCACTCCTTATCTACCATCTTCAGCAACATAGATAGTTTTAACAGTTCAGAATTTTCAATTTAATCTCTAGACACATAGAACCAGACTTCATTTATGAGTATTCTATAGAATAATCGTTCTAGAATACTCATATTCTAATGAGTATTCTAATAATCTTACATGAACTTTCACTGATGTGCTATCAGACTTTTTACACCTGTGAATAAAATAAAAATTCAGATGTTCACAAGGCACGCATTTTCCCTTTAATTTACTGTAGTACTAACATGTGACAACTTTTATTTTAGAACCATCTGGATAACTCAGAGGTTGTTAGCGATAGAATCATACTCATGCTATTAGCAAATAAAATACATAGATCCATTGGCCTGAATATAAAAAGCAGCAACTGGACCATTTTAACAACAAGATGGCAAGAACAAGTTCTATTCCCACAAAGCTGAGGGGTGAATGATCTGTTTAAAGAGCGTAACACATGTTGTCTCCAGTACAAGCCAAGTCCCAGATCCTGGCTAAAAATAATGTAACCCTACAAGTTCAATGAGACCTGAAAGGTGGACAGTTTCTACAACAGCAAACAAGGAAAAGAAACTGGATCAAGAGGGATACAGGTGAAAGGAGTACTCTCACTTTCAGCAGAAGGGGCTATCTGTGCCCTTACTACGTATTTATTTTATATACCACACCAGTCTCAGGCTACTTCTTCTCTAGTCACCCAGTTGTGAAGTGGTAATTTTGCAGTATTTTGCATTCTCAGGTTAAGAGTTACACTAGTTTATGTCACCTTATTACTGCACACAGAAATGCAGTGCACCTTACACAACTTGAAGAGAGGAGACTTTCTGCGTAGGTGCTGCTAATTGCACACAAATAATTTATGCTCCTACTTTAAATGAGCTTGCATTCAGTGTAGAGTATTGTGATTATAATCAAAGTTTTCTGTCATTGCTTATTAGATTTTGATCTCTTACACGTATACTCGGACTGCAACATGTGCACATACATTATTCAAGGAAAAGCAGCTTATTTCTGTCTCCTCATTTCAAAGACTTGATTATTTTTCCTTTTTCTTCAGTTCACATTAGTTTGTTGTTATATTCATTAACACCTTTCCAGAACTAGAAGCTGAAACATTCATTAATCATGAGTTCTAATAGAACATTAAACTATGCATGCACTGAAGAGGACACTTTGCCGTTAACTTGTTTATTACAATCTAAATCAAGTGAGATGCTAACTAGAGCTATACTCATTTCCTTGTGAGAAGCAAGGGAGGAAGAGAAGGAGAAAAATAAAAAAGGACTTTCTGGTCCTTTGAGACTAGCAAGTCAGGACTATTACATCCCTGGAAGCCACTGATGTTCTGACACTAACTACAGGAAAATTAAGCTTTCTTCCAAAGAACAGACTATTCATAATCACTCCCCTATTTGTATCACATTGGTTTGGTTGCTATTTTGTGAGACATAGCTTCAGATCACTTTTAGACCAGTTTCGTGCTTTCCGTATGGATAGGTGTTCTGGTTTCATTTATTTATGTATTTATTTTATTATCTCTTCCTATTCTCTTGGAGGGTGAGGGGAGTGAGAGAGAGACTGCATAGTCTGGTCCCAATCAGGGCTAAACTACGGCAATAGATAAAGCAAAAGGGTAAAACCTTACACCGTCATGGAGATAGTAGCTCTCACTTGTGCTATGTGATATTTCAGTATTCTGACACAAGAACTTTTAAAGGACAATATTTAACATATAAATTCCTACTATAAATGATACACTTTCTTTTCCCTCTATGTATTCTTCCTCTCCCCTTAATTGTAGCATACCTGATTCAGCAATGCTGAGGTCAACAGCACTCTGAAAGGCAAGGTAACAGGCCTGTTTAACTATAAAGTGAAACCTATAATACGATGCAATGGCTCTTTTAACCTGCTGGTAGCACAGACTCATTCCAAAGGAGATCTGAAGTCTTTACATGGTGATTTGAGGACAAGGTTTGTATTTGACAACAACTTGAACCCACTGGGGGAATGATAGCTACTATTGTTGCTTACTGTTCTCCTCTTCCTTCTTTTTACTTCCAAACTCTTTGTAACATGGCCTAGGTGGGTTTTAGGAAGGAGTCTACAATTTAGCACTTAAAACCGCTTAAGCAGCTTAGGATAAGCATCCTTCGTGATTTAGCCCTGCCAGCTGTAATTAGAACCGAAGCTGTGAGCATGGTTTGCTTGTCGAACACTCCAACTGAGTGTTAACTGTAGCTTATAACTACTAATTAGAGTCTGCAGAAAGGATAGTGTGAATGGGATAGGAAGAGCGGAATTCAGCAAATTGGATTCACATGTGGTTATCCCCAAAGAGAAAATCTGTTGTAGGAAATGACCGTCTTATTTACTAGTAGTATGGCAAGCAACACTTGAAACAAGAAAGGGGAAGAGAATGTTTTTTCTCGTGTCGTTTCACTTCCGTTTCATTTTTCAAGTCTATAAATCCAGTCTACATCCAGATGTAGACTAGATTGCCTGTAAAAGACTCCAGAACTACTGTTTTGCTGTGACATACTCAGTTTGGGGGACATGGAAAGGACGGCAGAACTTACAGCAAAATTTTTCATGATCATACTTCTGGATGTCTATGAACAGTGACTGCATAAACACAAACCCTTCACAATCCCTTTTTCCTGCCTTATGGCAACAAGTTGTCTTCTTCTAAAACACGTCTTCCTTACTTGCACTTGTGCACTGGAATGATGTTTTTCTAGAGACTGAATGCTACTCTTTAAGCCTTCTTTTAATGCTCTCTTTTTAATGCAGTTTCAAAATGAATATTTTAAAATAAAATATCAAGAGTTTTAAAATATCTTTTCTTGCAGAGTCTGCTCTATTTCAATTTGAGAGAGGAATGTAAATGAAAGACTGAAAAGTGCAGTGAGACATATCAATCCTTATTTTAGTCTAATCATGGCATAATATTTACTATTTACTAGAAACTATGATCAACGTTACCAGATTTCATTTGATTTTTCTGTTCTTGGATAATAGAGGTAGATTGAATTGAGGAGCTGAAATGATCTTTCACAACTATCTTTTATCTTTTTGTCACAGAGTTGATCAAAGCAACAGCTTTTTACAGAAACTTTTTCTCATGTTCCACGTCCTCCTGCAACTGGAGTGGCTACTTCTGTGCTGCTTTGATCCATTGCTTACTTCTGTGCTGGATATAACCGTAGTATTCTCACACAGTAGCATGAGTTGTGTCCTGGCACGTAACCTACCAAACAACAGAAAGGAGGGGCTGAGGTTCAAAATAATCCTGTTAGGCTTAACAGTTCATTACAATCTTCTTCCCTATAAAAATTAAGATAATTTCTGTCTTTTTTTCCACAAGTATGTAGCTAAACTGACAGCATAATCAGACATTTGCTGATACAAGGAGATGGATGCAGATATGCTTAAGCATTTGAATAGCCAGAACAATGATGTTTAATTCAGATGATAAGTACCTATTCACATGGGTTAACAGAAGGGCTGGTATGAAACTCAACTGTCTTGACAAAAGGCCACTTTAAATCATGAGAAAACACTATTCCATTTGAAAAGACAGGAGAAAGAAAAGCTTTCAGGAGGAGGAATGTGCTCAGTTATTTCCTTCTCTGAAAGTTATCAATGAGAATATTTTCAGAAAATCTTTTCATAATGATTTTGCAATACGTCGTTGTCGTAGTTCAGACCCAATCGGGACCAGACTACGCAGTCTCTTTCCCGCTCCCCCCACCCTCCGAAAGAATAGGGGGAGAAATATAAGAAAAACAGCTCGAGGTTTGAGATAAAGACGGGGAGGAATCCTTAAAGTTACCGTCCCGGGCAAAACAGACTCGACTTGGGGAAAAACTATTCATTTATTACTAAAACTAGCAGGAGAATGAGACAGGGAACAAGATAACCTCCCCCCACCCCTCCTTCTTCCCGGGCTTAACATTTGTCTCTACTACCTTCCCCTCCCGAGCGGCTCTACTACCTTCCCCTCCCGAGCGGCACGGGGGGGAAAAGGGAATGGGGGTCGCGGTCAGTTCATCACGCGTTGTTTCATGCCGCTGCTCCATCGTCGGGGGAAGAACTCCTCGCATTCCTCCCCTGCTCCTTCGTGGGGTCCCTCCCACGGGCCACAGTCCTTTGTGAAACTGCTCCAGCGTGGGTCATCTCTTCCACGGGGTGCAGTCCCTCCAGAACGGCTGTCCCAGTGGGCCCTCCACAGGCCACAGCCTTCTTCAGGCTTCCACCTGCTCCAGCATGGGCTCCTCCACGGGCTGCAGGTGAATCTCTGCCCCTCCATGGACCTCCATGGGCTGCAGGGGGACAACCTGCTCCACCATGGTCGTCACCACAGGCTGCAGGGGAATCTTGGCCAGGAGCCACATTACTCCTACCCCTCCTTCTTCAATGACCTCGGTGCCTGCAGCTGTTCCTCACAACAGGCTGGCAGACGTCTCTCAGAATCCTTTTTACATCTTATTCACTGCTCATCTCCTCCCCACTTCTTGCAGCCAGGCCAGGCCCGAGTTGGGCCCAGTCGGCTGCCCGGTGGGAGGCCAGAGGGTGAGGCCTGCAAGGCCCACAAGGCTCGCGCCTCTCCCGCTCAGCTGCTTCACATCTCTCTTTTTTTTTCTGTTTTCCCCTTCTTAAATACGTTATCGCAGAGGCGTTATCACGGAACATTTTGCTACCAATCGGCTTGGCCTTGGCCAGCAGCAGGTCCGCCCTAGGCCCGGCCGAGTCCACTGAACAAAGGGGAGCGACTTCTAGCAGTTTCCTACAGAAGCTGCCACCTTAGGCCCCCCCTTGCTAAACAAAACCAGAACAGTCGTATTGTGAAGAATATTCTCTTAAATAAACAATACTGCAATGTGAGAAAGAAAAAGAGAACTTACAGAGTAAGTATGTTCAACTCGCTATATGTATTAAGGTAGATGGGGAAAAGACTGAAAGATCCAACATACAGTTGGATACTTATAGTTGGATATAGTAGGATATTTATATTTTATACAAAACTGTGTATTCAATTGTTATCAGGAAGCAGAAGGTATTAGTTTTATGCATCCTCATCCGTATTTGTGGTCTAGACCAGTAAAACTTTGCTTCACTTAAATTATAAATCATAGTAGAGTAGTCCAGGTTGGAAGGAACCTTGAAAGATCATCTTGTCCAAATTTTGATGACAAAAGGATCCTAGATGAGTTTATTTACCCCTCTGAATAATTGCATCTTGAAAACTTCCAGTGACCGTGACTTGGGGAGGTTGTCCAACTGAATGATTGCTCTTACTGTAAAAAAAAAAAAAAAGTCTTTCTTGTGTTGAGATTGTGATAAATGAATCCAAGCCCCAAAACAGGATTCCAATTAAAGTTTCCAATTTATTGAATAGAAGCAAACAAACAGCGCCGGCCAACAGCGCTGGGTGCGCCGGGAGTCTCCGCCCCACCAAGCCGCACACCCCTTTGTTCACGGTTACAGGATTTATAACTTCTCCCGGGCCCCGCACCGCGCCTGTCTCCTTTTTGGCACTCACCATTTACCTCGCATTGGTCACTCGCACCGTTCGCGGCAGGTACTGATTAGCTAAGAGCCTGTCACTAGCCACTATACAGGTGTTAATTGGCTAAGAGTACCGAAGCAGCCGGTCCCACGGTCCCAATTTGGAGTTGTTAACGTGTCTGTGGTCACCAGTTCCCAGCCCGGTTTCTCACCTCTTTTCTGGCTCCACTGTTCAGGGTCCTTGTTATGCAAACAACGCTTGTTAAGCAGGTAAAACCCTCAATTATGTCAAACTACTAAGGCAGGAGTGAAGCCTGCCAAACACATTTTTAATAACTTAAATAAAGCTCCCAAATACGTTAAAACAAAACTTTTACTTTTACTTTAAACAAAACTTATACATTACCTATACAGTTTCAAAATACAGAACTATGTACATATCACCCTGTTCTTCCCAGGATAATTAAAGATTCCATGTATATTAACACGAATCAGATGAACATATATAACAAGATGAAACCTCTCACTATGTAACTTTTACCCACTGCCCCTTGTCTTCTCCAAGTGGCTCCTTGTGCACACAGAGCCTCCGTTCTCTTTGTAACCGCCCTTTAAATATTGGAATACTGTGATGTACTAGAAAAATCTGAACTCAAAGCAGTCTTTGTTGAAAGACTAAACCAAAGACTGATCTACTTTACATAATTTGTGTACATGCAGTATAACTATTTCGCTTAAGACATGCATCACTCACTATTTATTGACCTTTTTACTTATTATTTTCATTAAGATACCCTTTAAAGGAATACTAGAACTGGAATAAAATACAAAACCAATAGTTTTTAAAAAGTAAACTATAAGAACTAAATCAATAAAACTTACTTTTTCTTTTGAAAGCTCACTATTTAAAATGAAATATTATAAGTATTTAGTCATTGAGGTATTGTTTACCACCACTGAAATAAATATAAACATTGATTTATGTTTTATGTCTACGTAAGTTGCACACTACAAACCCAGTTGCACACTACCAACAATACTGATTGCATCTATCCAGACATGCAAATGCTGGTAATCTGGTGTGTACAGATAGGGATGATTTAGAGAGGTTGACATGGGAGAAAAACCTGGGAAAGAAAGTATAGAAAATCAATGTTCTTAGACATAATACAGGGAAAGTACTTTTACTTTTTTTATTATTAAAGCTCTAAATACCAGATAACTAATTTTTAGCATCTGCTGCATAACATCTAAGTTTTAGCAACCTCTAATCTTTTCTAAAAGTCACCTTGATGATTTCTAAGACTTACTACTTTTTCTGAGGTGAAAATACAGGAATTATTGTGGCAAGTAACAGACCTCAAAGGCCATTATAATTCTGGTGACTTCTTTAATGGTGGATCATAAATGAAAGTTGCTTTTACTTTCCAAATTTAGGTAGTCAAACAAAAAATTTGAGAATTCATGGCAATTTCACAGTTGTTTTAATCACTTTTAGTATCTGCAAGAACCCTGAACTTCAGATATTTTTTGTATTATTATCAAAAAAAAAATAGCCAGCAGTACTTCAGAGCTGTTTCTTCTTTTTTATTTATATTTATGATATGTAAGCAAAAGATCTCACTATCTGGTTTGATCACTTTTACCTCTGAAAAATAAATTAAAATTAATACCTGTTCTTTGCTTAAGCTTTCAAGTCTTGAGTATTGAAATCTCAGGCTCTTTTAGTCTACAAAAATACCACAACATCCACAAATATTGTGTTATTAGCATAAGTCCTTTAAACTGAAAGATACCACTAAAATGGTTTCCTAATATCTTCCAACAGAGATAATCCACAGAAAACAGTATAAAATGCTTCACAAACCCTTTTTCTGTCACGCTGTCAATTCTTAAGAAGAGTAGTATACTTCTGTAATATATTAATATGGCAGGACGACTGTATATTGGACTGAAATGCAATAATCTTAAATGCTGCTTTTCCTGGAAACGCAGATCTGTGGGCCCTGATTGCACATGACAATCCAGTTTGTATGGCTGTTATTCAGTAGATGTTCTTGTGCCTCGTACACTGATATTATAGTAATATAGCAGTAATTAATTCAAGGCAGTAAAGCACATGTACAATCTAGTTGTTTTGTAAACAACCCAGCATATTAACATCACCAACTTTGAGGATTGGTGTGGTTTTATGAACCCAAAGCTATAGCACAGTACAAGCAAGAAGGGACTTTCTCTAGTATCTGGTGAAAGCTTAGGAGGATTAAAAACTCTGAACCAGGTATAAAATCAGCATGGAAACAACAAAGCAACATAAAGAACTAAAGATAATGTTATTTTAGGGAGTGGTATTGTTGTTTACTACTACTACAACTACTACTACTACTATTACTATTATTATTATTGACTACTATTATTATTAATGACTATGCATAAAAAATGGATTTTATGATTTATTTTGTTTATCCATATTCAGCTTAATCCAACTGAGTGGTTATTAGGCTCAGCATAAACCCCTCACTGAAGCTCAATGTAGCCATGAGTAAAGTTACTCCTCCTTCAAAAAGGCATCACAGCAGGAAAAGCTATGTATAGATAAACAGTGGGGAGGGAAAGGGTGGAGAAATAAGAATGAAAAGGTAACAGACTCCTCAACCAAAAAAAAAAAAAAAAGGAAAAAGGGTTGAATTAATTAATTCACATTTTCCCAACTGTTTTGTTTCCTTGAAAGCATAGTATAACGACAGCATGAGAGGGCTGGCTGTGGTAAGGGCATTACACAAAAGTTAATGTCATTAGGGTTCAGCTTCAGTTCTGCTACATCTCCCACATGGCTTTGAGAAGGTCTGGTGCACAAATTATTCAAACATGGAGCTGGCAGCTGCAGCTTTTCTGTTTTAATTAAAGTACTTTAACTGAGCATCTGAGTTCAGCCTTTACTCCCATAAACTCCTACAGCAAATGGCAGGGCCCAATAAACTATGATGAAAGAAGGAAATTAAGACAGAGGAGGAAAGGAAATGGTAAACTATGCTGTTGATAAAAGCATAGGTCCAAGCAGCAAGCTGACACAGTAATAGAGATCAGTAAAAAGAGTTGAACCATGAGAATGAAGGAAGAAATTAGGTATCAATGGACTTTGGATCAGGCCCTTTATCACTTCTTGGGAAAAAGAACCTTAAAGCATAAGTCTCTAACTTCTTACTCTTCCAGCTGTACCTTCTTTGTTGGGAAGAACATGCTGAAGTGCTTGGCTGAGCAAGTGACAAAGCAGTGTCGTTCTTTCCATCCTTGAAAAGGTGAGAAAATGGGAGACTCGCACATTCTAAGGTCAAAGATGGTTGCACAATTATTATTGTTTTTATGGCCAAGTTTTAAGATGTCATGAAGCATTTAGAGAAGAGAATGTATGTCCTGTTTGGAGATAGGGTAGCATTTTATTTTAGTTGAGATTGAAATGTTATAAATTTGGCAGTGGAAAACAGTTTGGTTTTTTTTTTAAAAGTATATGAACAAAAAAGCATTTAATCACTGTATCAGAAGCTCTCTCTCATTCTTACAGTTTGATAGTGTCGTGGTCTAGCCCTGGTCACCACACAGTTTTTCGCTCACTCTCCCCGCCCTAGTGGGGTGTGGGAGAGAACTGGGAAGAAAGCAAAACTCATGGGTTCAGATGAACACAGTTTACTAGAACAGCAAAAGAAAATGACAACAATAACAAAATATAAGGATACTAAATACACAAAATTAACAATGTACAATTTCTCACCACCCGATGTCCCAATGACCAACACAGCCCGTCCCAAGCAGCAATCACGAAAATAAAATCAAGCAGAAAGTAAAGGAGCAAGAGGGAGCCAAAGATCGATGGGTTACCCTCCCTGGGTAACCTCCACTTAAGTACTGAGCATGAAGTTTATGGCATGGAATACTCTCTTTGGACAGTTTGAGTTAATTATTCTGGCTGTATCCTTCCCAGCTTCCTGCATCTGCATGTTAGTGAGACCTGGAAAGCTGAACAGTGCCCTTGGTCTTATTCACAACAACTTATAACATCAGTGTGTTTATCAACAGTCTTCACATCCAAAATCCAAAACACATCAGCTATTGAGAGGAAAATTAACTCCATCCCTGCTGAAATCAGGACAAATAGCATTACGCCTAAGGCACAGGGGAAAATTCTAACTTAAGGTAAAAATCTTATCTGCACAGGAAACAAAAGCCATTCTACTGTACTCCGTAGCATGCACATTGGCGAGAGGAATGAGTGGCCAGATATCCTGGGCTACAATAATGAATAAAAGTTATGAAAACAACAGTATATATCATGCAAACAAACAAGCAAACAAACAAACTATAGTAGTAAAAGCAAAACGTTTTTACCTGCTGCTAATTTTATCTGTAGAAGGTACTTGGAAAAAAAGAGAAATATAGCATAGTAATTGGCATTCAAGGAAATATGGTCCAGATCAGAAGAGAGCAATGCATCTGGCATGAGTAAAACAGCATGAGATTACAGGTCAGTTACACAAATGCAATGAAATGTCCTGAGATGGTACAGGAAGATAATAGTGAGTCTGAGTTTTTCAGCTGCACATTGATTTCTCTATGTATGTGTGTGTATAAATGACATATTTTCAGAATAATCCAGTACCCAGGACTGAATCTAAGCAGCAATGCTTTTGTATAACTTCTTCTTCTGCAATGAGTGCTGAAGAAACAACATACATCCTTTAGTGTACATAATAGAACAGAGTGGATAAATTTACTCAATGTTTTGTCCTTTTCAGAAGCATGAGAAAACCATCCGAATACATTTTTTTTAGTGCAGGAAAAAGATACACAAAAGAATCATGATGATTTGGACAGGGCACTTGCTTAAGTAGTTTCTATAGGCTAGAGTATGCCTTGAGAATACTTGGCAGGGAAGGAGATGGAAAAATCTCCTTACAGCCTGTGCCTGTGAGGCTCTGCACTAAGAATAAAAAACATCATAGGATCAGTTCTTCAGGACCAGGATATAAACCATAGATGGCAAGTACCTCTGTGTGGAGTTTTATTAAAATAATCAGGTTTGGTTTTTTTTTTTTTTTTTTTTTTT
>WHYT01014837.1:21904-48331 GCA_009806455.1 Tetrax tetrax | reverse complement strand
CTTTTTTTTTAATACTTTTTTTTTTTTTTTTTTTTTTTTTCCTGCTGGAGCATAATTAATTAGTTTGTACTTGCCCTCTAGAGTAGTGTGGTTTTTTAACCACTTAATTTAATTTTGTTCCAAGTACAGCATGCTCAGAAAATGACTTTTTTTTTTTTTAATTTTTAACCTCCTTCTAGAAAACAGACTTTTCTGCATAGGCAATAAAACCTCTCTAAGGTAGATGATAGAGATATTGAGAGAGAATCTAAAAATTCGCAGGGTATATATGGAGGAAACAACTGTCATCCTCAGAGTGCCAAAGCTGGAACTAGTGAAATTTCAGTGGCAGCAGATTACTGACTGTTACAGGGAAAAATAATAATAACAAAAAAAAAAAATCCAAACATTTCCTTTACAAGCTTCATTCCTTTCACTGAGCTGACAGAGAGTTCATGAAGGTAAAAAGCTGTCTTACCTAGAGTAGGCTATGGTACCAGCATAAAGCACACCAATGATTACTATGACTTAAGGTGCACAGCCCATGAGTCAGTAGTTTCTGCTATGATATGCTGCCAAAATTTTAACAAGTTTCTTCAAGCACTTTCTACCCTGTGCCTGTAATACACATGTCATTTTCTAGCTGAAATCACTGCTGGCCACCCATAAAATCTCATATGCTTTCTCTCTTTTCCTTGGCTTCGTTTCCTTATCCACACCCTCAGTGCTACCCTGCTGATCACTTCCGTAATCTTTAGCCCTCTTAGCTCACTACCCTGCCCTACCACCATGCTGGGTAATGCTATAGGAAGGTAGTATCTCAAGGAAAAGGAAGAGACTAGCTGGCTACATTGATGAAACGTAACTAATGATTTTCCTAAAGTTCCTATGACTTCTTTTCCAAACTGAAAATAAAGTTAATTATTAATTTTGGTAATGTTAATTTCTGAAATAAATTGTTAGTATACTGTGTAAGTTTTTCAGTTTCTCTAAAAAAAAATGTTTGAAACATCTATTTTGAAATAAATTTATACTGGTAGCATGCTTACTGGGTAGACTTTTTACCAATTTTTAAGAGTACACATTATTGTAATATTCAAAATAGGCTAGTATGTGAATTTAAATTTTCACAAAAAGCCTTGAGCAGCAAACTTTATTTTTAAAAACTTGCTACTAACTTATTGAGATGTATGAAAGGTAATCTTTCCTTCTGTCTCCTCCCCTCTCATATGAAAATAAAATAAATTCAGGGTGTTTTGTTCATTAATTAGTAACCTGGTTCTGTTAATGCACTTTCTGGTAAATACACCAATATTTCTACCCATCCCTTCTGCAAGTCCAGAAATGTCAATGGAATGTATGGCAAACACAAATATCTCACTGGTAGTTCATGTACCTAGAAATTGTTAAAAAATAAATTGGACATTTTGTACACTAGTTTCAAATAATTGTATTAATAAGAATAAGATTTGTAGTAATAATAATATTGTTATTGAGGCTTGCTGCACAATCTAAAGAATCATTTTGTAGGTTAATTTATTCAGAGGCATAAAAACTTTCTTTGAACAGATAATTTCTCATTCAGATTTTCAGATTGCATAGGTTTCCATAGCTCCAAAGAAGACAAAAATTTTTTTATGCTTTTAGTACCTAATGCCTTTCACTTTTAAAAAACAACTATCAGTGAAAAATTACTGAAAATCCATTTTTTTTTCTTCTGTTATTTAATAAGGTGAAAAAATGCTCTGTTTTCTGGATATGGTTTAAAAATCCATACAGTTAATAAAATTTGACTTCAAACTCCTGCATAGTTTTACTAGTACTAGCACATCGATATTACTATCCTAGCACACAGATGAGCCTGACACGGAAAGAAACCAGGTGAATCAAAATAATTGAAAGAATTATTATTCATACATTCTGTTTACTGCTACATCACTTATAACTTATTGAATTTGTACAGAACAAATGAAATAATATATCCAGACATTGTAGTGGCTCATGGGAACTGTAAGAGTGTTCAGGACAACTGCTCATCCCATGCTATCTGCCTGCTTGACAGAAGGGCAGAAGAGATAGTGACGTGCTCAGTGACTATGTGGACTTTGCCCACTAAGGGATCCAGGGCAGTTTTGCAGCAATTTGTGCTCTTGCTGGTGGAAAACACTTTCAGTGCAGTCTACCGTTATGTCAAAGCAAGAACACAGTTGTAGACATCTGACCCAGTTGTGTATTTTGATTGACACTTAAGGCAAAAGACACAGTCACCCAGGCAGGAAGAATTTGCAGAAAGCAGTTACACAGACAGTAACTTATGTACAAGTGATCTTTTCTTACCAGATATTCCTCCGGAATCTTATCTAATAACAAGGATGCTTCATGTCCAGTTCACACTGTAAAAGGCTAAGATGTACATCTGCAGATGTGCAATTACTTTTATGATGTGCTCTATCAAATCTTAGTCCCTGAGTATTTTTGTCTGAGGTCAGTTTTGTAGTTTAGGCCAAACTTTGTATTGCCATAGGGAAACTGATTCTGAGTTATATCCTCGTGTGATCCCTCTACTTTATACTATACTTTTGAAAGAGTATTAGTTCTCAAAGTGTGATTACTGTACCTTAGAAGAGATTCTGTAGAATATATGATTTTGGTATCTGTCTTCTTCTGTCAAGTATTTAGCTGAAAGAGATTAATATAAGAAATATTAGTAGAATTCCAGTATTTCAGGCATTTAAAAAAAAAAAAAAAAGTTAGCATACTGGTCTGAGTGGATGTTGACTATTTGAAATTATTTTCAAGTACAAGAAAAGCCCGCTTCCAGAAGCAACGCATCACCTTGGTTTCCCTACTCAAAATCCCATGTCTGTCCACCCTGTGCAAGTGATTTTTTGGTGATTGTTTCTTCATAACAGCTTCTCCCAATTTTCTACTTCTAATCAAGCTGCAACTGAATGGGCATTCTTTCCATTCCTTGAGAAAATCCTCCACAGCACATAGTTTAGAAGTAACATTTCAAATAATCTTGTTAATAACAGAAATTGATTTACTTAATTAAAGAGTCTGATAGCTCTTTTGCTGGCCTTTCATTGGAATCAGGAGTGATTAGCATCTGCAAGTATTTTTTTTTTCTTTTTTTTTTTTTCTTGATTGGACAGCCCAAGCTGCTACAGAACTCATTTTGCTTTCAGCCTAAACCTTTCTACTCTCTGGATATCTAATGTGGGCTGATATTTTAGTCCAGGGTTAGCTTTCATGAAGGTGAGCAACAGCTTAATTTACAAACTTCCTTCTATGAAGATAGCTGGAAAAACTATTAAAGTGGCGGTAAGAATATCTGAAAGACAGCAGAGAATTTTGATACAGAAGGTTACAAAGGACTTTTCTGGTAAAGAACTGTGGGAAGTTTTTTGCACTTGTAACACTCGTTCACAGACACTGCTAAACCGTGTGTTACTTGAGCCTTTTAAATGTAGGAAAAGTACTTTATGTAACAACAGGCAACACATTGCTTACTTTACTGTAGTAATTTCATGGGCAAAAAACCCCACACAAACATTTAGACAACCTTTGAGATACGGAGCTGGCTAAGTTATTAAGGCTTTTGTTGACTGGTCAGAGCAGTGAGAAGGTTAATAACTAATCCTCTTGTATCCAGGGTAAGCAAAATCCTTCAGCAATTTGTGCTAAGAATGCCAGAAATCACTGAAATATTTTAGATGCTCACAAATAAACACATTTATGCAGTTTGATGGAGTGGGTCCTTACAGACAAGTCTGAAAATACAACGTGTCTTCCTCTAAAAAATATTAAAAGAAGTGTGGGTGAATGTTTGTCAACAAGTATTGTTGCAGAGATTGTAATAAAAGTATGCATACAAAGTATATTATATTCTATAATGATAAATTTCTGACACAGACTATTATAAAACCACTTTTTAAGCTTTGGTTACTGTGTACTGAAAATATGTAAGGGGACTCATTGCTGCTTGTCAAAAATCCATAATAGAGTCTGCGTGCATCCAGCCTAACTACACATCAAAGAACACTCTGATGTTGTACTAAGCTACTAAGTGGTCACTCTTACTAAACTCACATGGACACACTGCCAAAGAAGATGAAATTTTCTAAGCTTCTGAACAAAACATTGGAAATTTGAAGAGACTTTGCTGTTTTCGTTAATTATTTATTTATACCAGGGCACAAGTGTCCTGTGCTACAGGATACTCAGACTGAGTTTCTAATCTTTATTACACTTAAATTCAGAATAACTTGGGTTGCAGAGACACAGAAAAATATTCTGGTGCAATGATGATCCAAATACGGCCTTTCTTACACAGAAAATTCTACAGCTCGGATACTCAACGTGAAGCACAAGGGCAATACAACGAAAACCTGCAACAGTTTTAGCAACTCTAAACAATTAGAGATATAAAAATGAAGACCAGATGGAGAAGACTGCATGAGAACACTTGCAAAATGTTACATGTTCAGTATATTTGGCTACAAAGAACCAACAAATATCAGTCTGAAATGTAAAAAGAAAGACAGTAAAAAGCAGTTAACGTCTGTAAAAAGCATCTTAGAATTTTTTTTTTTTTTTTATATGACACATGATTTGGCCACTGTTTGTTACAAGGTTTTCTTTGTTTATACTTTATAGACATCTTCTTGAATTTCCACTCATGTTCATGTTCTTGTTTGTACCACTAACACAAGTTTCAGTTGTGGAACTTTGGAAAAAATTAAAAGTTCAAATAAGAAATTACTATAAATATTCGTATAACAGCATCATCAGAATGAGTTAGAAAACACAAAGAAAGTAATTGTAAACAGTGAGATTGTCTTTCTTGTGTCTGAGATTCTGTTTTGACTCCTGAAATTACAAAAAGTTGTGTGATGTCATCAATGTGATTTAACAGTATGAATGTCATTTTGTGTATTTAATTCCTATTAAAATCAAAATAATTCAAGCCCTTGAGAAAATTGTGAGTTTTCCAGGATATTGAAAAATCAAATTTTGCCAGAAAAAAAACTTGATTTCTGAGAGAACTGTAATTTACCCAGCTAAATATGACTTTACATATCTATATAACTAAATATATATATGTACTCAAATATATATGTTATTATAGAAAGGTATTTGGAGTGCATGCTAGATGTGCTTGGTAAAACCACAGTTTTTCAGCAAGATACTGTGCTCACAAACCTGAACGACTTTAAGAAGACTTGTCTGGAAAAAAAGCCAAAACAAGGACTTTTGTTTTGTCTGCTTTGGCATCGTTTGGGAGGAAAGATTACTTCTATACAAAATGAAAAGGAATTTGAAGCTGGGCTATTCCTATGCTGGCTGGCATCACAGCCAGCAGGATGTGCAATGACTAAAAAATAGTCTTTGTTCCCAGGTGAGATTGAAGAGTACTTAATAGAACAAGAAAATATGGAATTGTTAGTCTCAGTACAGATATGTAATATTTCCCATTCTTTAGCAACAGAGTAATTCAGTAATGTCTCCGCTTCCTTCATCAGAGGTAATGAATGTTTGTTTACATCTAACCAGAATGTAGCATTTTCTATTTCAATTATATATTCCAAATTCTTCTAAAGTGCATCCCCACTTCATTAGCAGAAGTAGAACTATAGCATTTGTGAATTCAACTGTCATTTCAAAGGCTGTGCTTAAAACAGTGATTTATTTTCTTCCCTTAATGTTTTCTTTAAACAGGGAATTACACGTGTCAGATTTACAATATTTGTTTATATATTTAGTCTGTGATGCCATAAGTCAAAGGTCTGCTTGGAATGTGGAGGTGATTTTGATTTGTAGTCCTAACAGTAGCAAACTACACAGATGCAGATATCAACATTTGAGCCACATGTTGAGGAAGATGTCCCTTCTGTTTTGTGACATGTAACTCACTGGCTTTGACAATTTAAAATTATTGTCAGTCCAGAATTTAAATCTTCCCTTCATAATGTGTTTTCATAGGAGAAACAGTACTATATATTTGAAAAACAAAGGGAAGTTTCATTTACAATTACGTACAGTTATCAGAAACAGGGGACACATTCCACTTCCCACAACCATGAAATCCTCCTTAAAACATCAGCTATTATTTATCAACCCACTTCATATTTGTAGGAGCTTAAAACACATTTGGTGATAATGATTTTTTACCTAGAAAATACTTTATCTTGTCCACAGCTGGGAGCATTTAGGACAAGAAAAAAAAAAAAAAAAAAAAAAAAAGAATATATAGTCCTTTAAGGATTTAGAGACTCATTTTAACCTTTAAAATTTGTTATTATTTATGCATTAGTGCATCTTTCTAAACATTCTAAACAGGATAAGCTCATATACATTATCAAGAGACAGTCCCATTATGATGCTCTTTACTACCTTTCTATTGACCATGCAATTTACATTAATTTAATTACATATTTCAAACAGCCTTTTTATTATTTTCATTACAATAAGAAGTTAAGAAGTGAATTTCTGGTTTTGCATTTTCTACTTTTTGCATTTATAATAAAATAGAGAAATTACCGAATATAGAAAAAAACCAGGATTGTTAATGAAAAGCCTCTGCACTTTCTTTATAACCCTTGTATAATTAATGCTTTTTCCAAATTGACGTAGATCTGTATTCTTATTTCACCGTAAGTCTTCTTGAGAGTTACACCAGAATGCAGGTAAATGGTAGACTAGCAGATAAAACAACTGTTGCAGCATATACAAATTATATGATGTTGTTTGCTGTTGCATTGTGTATGACTCCACTGTGTCTTTACTTTGCAACTGATTTACTGTGATATAAAATACAATAGTTCGATCACTGATTAGTATAGACAAGTAAAGTAATCTCAGAATACTTTGAAATTTGCAACTGCAGGTTACTTTTCAGGTATGGGCAGATTTCCAAATACCAATTTTTTTCACTCGTGTGCTTTGATAAAGTACCATCAAACTGTTTTCTTCTATTTTCAGTTTCAAAATATAGAGAAGCTTCTGGGAGATAAAGGGTAGGAGGATTCTTTCTTGCTATGGGAAAGTAGTTTGGGTCAATAACAGCAGGGAGAGTGAGACATATCAATCTGTTCAACGGACATCCATTAGAAAATTCTTGCTTTTATTCAGCCCACCAGATTTCCCTCATTTTATCTTAGACTTTCTGTAGGATTGTTCATTTGTTTGTTAAAGAACCACAACCTCCACAGCACCACTGTCCTGAAGGTCATATAGATGATAGGTTTCTGTGAAGAAAATACAAATTTGGATTCACATGTTACTGCAGTTTCCAATTATCCTGTTGTAACCCCCCAATATCATGTTTAACACTCTCGTAATCCCTCCAAGAGGCACTCTTAGGTTAGATAAAGGAGCAGAGCTGGCCTGAGTAGTGTGTTTCTTAACCTTACCATATTCCTTGGAAAAAGTGCAAAGTCGGATTATTCACAGTTTCTAAAAGCCATGAACTGCCATGAGGAGCCTAAGCAAAACATCACAGTTAAAAATGTAAACACTCGAATGGCTATGTGATTAATAAAACAAATATCATTCTTTAGACCTCTAGAATAGTATAGGGACCAAAGTTTAGCAGCTGTGATTGAGTACCTCTGCTATTAAACTCAGAAGATTAAACTTCTTAGTACATTATAGAACCTAGGAAGGAGAATGAACAAGAGCTGAATATCTGCATTTTTTTCCTGAGGCTTTCTAGCAAAGGCATTAATTTGAGAATGTCCTCTGCTATCTTGCTGTACATTCAAATATTTCACTAAAAGTAACAGACGACTTCTGAATCTATATTGGTACTTTAGCGTGTCTAAGTAATTCTTCTCAACTCACCTTTCCATTTATCCTTATCCTTTTATGCTTCTATAAGGCAAGAGCCAGTTGTCTGGAGATTGTTCATCCATGGACAGTTAGCCACTTTTTCCTCAGATTGTTGATTTTGGGCACTGATAAACTAAAGAACATTCACTGATACATTCACAAGCTCTGTTAGCAGGACATGAACTTTTTTTGCTTTGGCCAGTATTCCTTGATTAATACCAGTATACTTTAGAATGACAGACAGTCTCCATTTCCTGACTCAAAGTATATTGTCTGGTAACTGTGAAACATTTCTTTTAAATTCTTTCACAAATATACATCTGATGAGCACAGGTACAAGGACTGCCAGCAGATTATTCATTTCTTTTCTGTGGGTTTTTTTTTTTTGTTTTTTTTTTTTTTTTTTTGACAGATAGCCAGACTCGTCCAGAGCACAATGGGGAGGACTACAATAGAAGTTCTGGTCTCCAAAATACAGTTCTCAGCTGTCATGACCAGAAGCTGAATTGTATTCAAAGTTCAGAACTGACAAGTAATTTCTCTGTCCTTAACCCTCCCATCTTTCAGGAATCCTTCCTTACTCATGCTCCACTCCTAGATGACACAGACAAGATGTTTGGGGAGTTTGTACACTAATGATTCTCTGTGTGGAGTAACCATGACCCTCAAGTCCTGACTGTAGCACAATAGCAACAGTGATACCAGATCTACCATGCTTTATTGATCAAAATATAAATCGTGAGAAGTTGAAAATGAAGCTTTAGATTTTAAGATATTTGTTAATAAAAGCATCTGCAGAGAGCTAGTAATGCCATTGTTAAGTCTATGCCTAGGGTCATTAATATAATCTAGCTACAGATGCCTTTGTATTTCACTGTCTCTGTGTCTTGCTGTTTTCACAGATGACAAAATTACCTGTTCCCACAGTTTTGGATTATGATGGTTTTTACCTACAACTTCAGTAGAAAATTAAGGAGGGAACCTAGTTCACTGTGTACGTAGTCTCCTCTCAACAGCCCACTACATTGCTGATTCAAAGTAGGGCAGGAGGGAAAGTTAATATTATCAAGAAGTAAGTACTGTTTTGATTCGTTTTCTGTGTTAAAGCATACACTTTTTGCATGTTACCAGTCCATGCATTTCAGTTCATCTGCTTTGTTGCTCTGATCTGGAAATACGTGCATATCCTGAAGTCAGATGAGTGGAAGAACTTACTATTATTGTCAAAGCTCATTGATTTCTGAAGGGCTTGCTTCTGATCTTTCCTTTTTCCTCAAAATACTTCTCTGACCCTTTAGTCGATCCTTGGTGCAGTTAATTGACTACAAATTATTTGGGGAACAATTCAGATCAAAGCTCAGGGGTACTAGAAATAAAAATAAGCCCACCATGTTTGTGTGTTACAGGTAAAGCTTTCCTTTAATGCTTTTGACTAGTAAAGACCCTTCTTAAAGAGCATTGTGTCTTTAGGAAGTACATACTTCTTATCCTTTAATCCTTGTGGTTTCTTTGTGCATTTTCAACCATGGTCCCAGCGAATAAGCTCTTATTTCAGAGATGGTCACTGAGAGACGTAACATTTTTTTATCTCATAAAAACTTTATAACTCAAGTTCTTCCTTACTAAGTGAAGATAAAGCAGAGATGTATCTATCAGTATAAGTAACACTTCTGAGCCCTTGAATATCTATATATTTTAGTTAGTTGAAATATACAGATTTATAGAAAAAAAAAAAACTTATGCAAATAATCCTTTAGTGCTACAAAACGTTTTGACAAGGAAAATCTTTTAGAAAGCAACTAGTCACTTTTGCTGAAATGGAAACTGTGGAAAAATATGTTTCTAAGCAAAGTGCAACTTCTTGGGACAGTCTAAATGCTTTTAATTGAAAATAGCTAGGTTTTCAGAATCTGATGATAGAGCAGATCCTCCCAGCAGCTATACTAAGGCACATGGAGGATAGCGAGGCAACTTGAGACAGCCAGCATGGCATCAACAAGGGCAACTCTTGCCTGACCAACATAATGGCCTTCTGTGATGAAGTGACTATATCAGTGGACAAGGGAAGAGTTATGGATGTCACCTATGCAGACCTTGACACCATTCCCCACAACATCCTCCTCTCTAAATTGGAGAGATATGGATCTGATGGATACTGTTTGATGGATGAGGAATTGGTTAGATGATTGCATCCAGAGAGTAGTGGTCAATGACTCAATGTCCAGATAGAGGTTGGTGAGGAGTGATGTCCCTCAGGCGTCTGTATTGGGATCAGTACTGTTTAATATCTTCATCAACAACATGGACAGTGGGACTGAGTACACTCTCAGCAAGTTTGTAGATGACACCAAGCTGAGTGCTGCAGTTTACATGCCTGAGGGATGGGATGAAATTCAGAGGGACCTGGAAAAGCTTGAGAAATGGACCAGTGCAATCCTTATGAGGTTCAACAAGGTTAAGTGTAAGGTCTTGCACATGGGTCAGGGCAAACCCCAGTATCAATACAGGCTGGGAGATGAAGTGATTGAGAGCAGCTCCCCCAAGAAGGACTTGGTGGATGAAAAGCTGAACATGAGCTGGCAATGTACACTTGTAGCCCAGAATGCAAACTGCATCCTAGGCTTCCTCAAAAGAAGCATGACCAGTGAGTTGAGGCAGGTGATTCTACCCCTCTACTCTGCTCTTATGAGACTCCACCTGGATTATTGCATCTGGCTCTGGAGCCCCCAACATAAGAAAGACATGGACCTGCTGGAATGGGTCCAGAGGATGGCCACAAAAGATGATCACAGGGCTGGAGCACCTCTCCTATGAAGAAAAAATGAGAGAGTTTTGTTTATTCAGTCTGCAGAAAAGAAGGCTCTTGGTAGACCTTATAGTGGCCTTTAAATACATGAAGAGGGGACAGACATTTTTAGGAGGGCCTGTAATGATAGGGAAAAAATAATGGTTTTAAACTAAAAGAGAGTAGATTCAGACTAGATATAAGGAAGAAATTTTGTATGATGAAGATGGTGAAACACTGGAACCGGTTGCCCAGAGAGATAATAGATGGCTCATCCATGGAAAAATTCACTATGAGGGTGGACTGTGCTGTGAGCAACCCGATCTAGTTGAAGATGTTCCTGTTCACTGCAAGGCGGTTGGACTAGATAACCTTTAAAGATTTCTTCCAACCCAAACTATTCTAGTATTCTATTATCAGTCTTGGTCCACTCCTAATGCCTCATCAGGTTCCAAGTACTAGAGACACAATAAAAAGTTTCAAACATGGTATCAGGGAAACTAAATGCAGAAGATGTAACCTTAAAATAATCTCCTTCACTACTGTGAAAAAGCAATAAATAAAAAAATAAATGTAATTTGCAATAGAGTAGAAAAGCAAGGAGATTAAATCTATGGAGGTAAGTATTTTTTTTACAAAAGAAAGAGACCCTTAAACACAAGACATATAAAGCTCAGTGCTACACTTCATCTGTTAGACCTAATCAAAACAGATAAACATGTGGAAGTCTATAAGGCAATGAAGTGGTAAGACCGTCTTCTATTATGTAGGAGTCTTCAATCAGTCAATTCTAAGGTGACACTTATATTTTCGGTTAAGGAATGTATGATATTGCTTCAAAAGATATTTCTGTTGGTTTTACTTCTGATTTTTTTACTGTTCATCTACAGTTTTTATAATTGATGCAAATATTTTCATCTGGAAACCCTGGGAATTCCCAAGGAAACTACTCTTGGAACTCTGGAATCCACAAGAGGAAACACAAACTTAAAACTGAATTTTGAACCTTGAATAATTTCATTTGGACTTCAATGTATCTACGTATTTTGGGGATATTGCCACATACTTGCTCCAGTATTTCAGTAAAGGCAGCTGCCTATGTGTAGAAAACACCAGTTTGTAGGCAGGACTCATCTTGCATGCAAGTTTTGCGCTAAATGAAAACAAGCTAAATTTCAAGGAAAATATCCCTTTATTCCCATGAGGCAGCCACTCCGGGACATACCTTCTGCCACTGCAGACCCTGTCATAATGACAGGTCCTTCCCTGAGCTGGCTACACCTAGTTCAAAAATAAGCAGGCCCCTTTAAAATAGATATTGTATTACATTACATTACATTACACTATATTGTATTATATACATTATATTATATATACAGGAATACACAAGTACATAGGAATCTAGAAACTTATCAAGGTGGGAAAGAATAATATCACAGAGTAGGAGTTGACAGAAAGAGCTGCATCTCTTTATCCATCGAGAACTGCAGAATTACTATGGTGCCACCTTCAGGGAGATAACATATAGTTTTCTTGACTTATTGTCAGCGAGAGATATGGCAGCATGGCACTCAGCTTTTTTTTCTTTCTTTCCCCACAGCATTCTGCTTACAATAAAACTGTCATCAGAATTTGCAAAGCAACCCAGAGCAGCAGTTTAAACTTTATTCCCAGTCAGTCTATTTATACTGCAAAGCTGTGTCTGCCTATATTATAACTCATACAACAGCAAAAATAAATGAATAGAAAATATAACCACTATTATACTTCGATTCCATGTTTTTATAAATACTTGAATCCATTCTCAGGCGTTTATACATGAAGCAAAAAAAGCAGTAAACATCCTCAATTTAAATAAAAAAAAAACTTACAACAACATAAATTACTATTTTTGAAATAAGATTACTTGAGCTTAAGACATCCATGAAGCAACAAAAATTGTGGTTTATATTGGGCTGAATCTTTTCTAATATCTAAAAAATAAAAGAAAAAATGTAACAGTAAAAAAAAACAACCCAGTATTTCTCTGTTAACAGAGGGTATTTTCCCATCTTTTTCTGCCAAACAGTTACAAAAACGACATCTCTTTCATATGCAATTAAGCATTCTGGATGTCATAGTTTAGCCCTGCTTGGAACCAAGCTATGCAGTCTCTCACCCCCCACCTCACCCTCCGAGGGAATGGGGGAGAGATAACACAACAAAAAGGCTCAAGGTTTGAGATAAGGACAGGGAGAAATCCTCAAAGTTACCATTATGGGCAAAATAGACTGTCGTAGTTTAGCCCCGATCCGGACCAGACTACGCAGTCTCTCTCTCACTCCCCCCACCCTCCGAGAGAATAGAGATAGATAATTTAAGAAAAGAGAGATAATTTAAGAAAAACGACTAGAGGTTTGAGATAAGGACAGGGAGAAATCCTTACCATCACGGGCAAAAACAGACTCGACTTGGGGAAAAACTATTCATTTATTACTACAACTAGCAGGATAATGAGACAGAGAAACAAGAAAACCTCCTCCACCCCTCCCACTTCCCGAGCTTAACATTATCTACCTTCCCCCCGAGCAGCACAGGGGGGAAGAGGGAATGGGGGTCGCGGTCAGTCCATTATGCGTTGTTTTACGCCGCTGCTTCACAGTTGGGGGAAGAACTCCTCACATCCCTCCCCTGCTCCAGTGTGGGGTCCCACCCATACGCCACAGTCCTTCATTAAACTGCTCCGGCGTAGGTTATCTCTTCCACGGAGTGCAGTCTCTCCAGAACGGCTGTCCCAGCGGGCCCTCCACGGGCCACAGCCGCATTCAGGCATCCACCTCCCCCGGTGCGGGGTCTTTCACGGGCTCCAAGCTCCAAGTGGATCTCTGCTCCTCCGTGGACCTCCATGGGCTGCAGGGGGACAACCTGCTCCACCATGGTCGTCACCACAGGCTGCAGGGGAAACTTGGCCAGGAGCCACATTACTCCTCCCCCTCCTTCACTGACCTTGGTGTTTGCAGCTGTTTCTCTCACAAGAAAAGTTCATTCTTCACAACGGACTGGCAGAATCCTCAAAAAGCCTCTCAGGATCTCTTCATGTTATTCATCCCATCTCATCTCCTCTCCACCTCTTGCAGCCAGACTGGGCTGAGTTGGGCCCAGTCGGCCACCTGGCGAGAGGCCAGAGGGTGAGGCCTGCAAGGCCCCGGAGGCCTGCGCCTCCCCCTCTGGGCCTCTGCCCTTGCTTAGCTTCATCACGTCTTCTCTTTTTTTTTCTGTTTTCCCCTTCTTAAATACGTTATCGCAGAGGCGCTATCACGGGACATTCTGCTCCCAATTGGCTTGGCCTTGGCCAGTAGTGGGTCCGCCCTAGGCCCGGCTGAGTCCACTAAACAAAGGGGAGCAACTTCTAGCAATTTCCTACAGAAGCTACCACCTTAGGCCCCCCTCATTAAGCAAAACCACAACATAGACTTAACTTGGGGAAATCTATTTGTTTATTATTAAAAATATAGCAGGATAATGAGACAGAGAACAAGACAATCTTCCCCACCCCTCCCTCTCCCCGGGCTTAACATTATCTCTACCACTCTCCCCCCACCCCGAGAGGCACTGGGGGAAAGAGGAAATGGGCGTTAAGGTCAGTTCATCAGTTGTCACTTTACAGGCTCCTTCCTCCTCCACATTCCTCTCCGGCTCCAGCGTAGGGTCCCTCCCAAGGGCTGCAGTCCTTCGTGAAACTGTCCCAGCCTGGGTTGTTTTTCCATGGGGTGCAGTCCCTCTGGAACAGCTGCCCCATTGCAGGCCTTCCATGGGCCACAGCCTCCTTCAGGCATTGGAACAATGCACAAACGTTACAACGCTGAACAAAATCTCAGTATCATCTAACATTAGCGGTCTTTCAGTAGATTTATAGCAAGAATGAATTTATTTTGGAAAAAAAATATTAGTGTAGCCATGATAATTTACAAATTATTTTAGAATCATAGAATGGTTAAGGTTGGAAGGGAACCTCAAGTGTCATCTAGTCCAACCCCCCTGCAAGGAGCAGGGACATCTCCAACCACATCAGGTTGCTCAGAGCCTCACCCAACCCAGTCTTGAATGTTTCCAGGGATGGAGCATCTCTGGGAAACCTGTACCAGTGCTTCATCACGCCCGTTGTAAAAAAATTTTTCCTTATATCTAATCTGAATCTACCTCTTATAGTATATTCTTATAGTATTCTTTCAGGAAGCAAGAAAAAGATTTATTTAATTAATAAGTGATAGAATCAGAGATGTTTTCCAAACTCTTGTTTTGTCAAAGGAAAAAAAAAAAGACAGAGGAGAAAGAGTGACCTCTCAATTGTTCCGTCAGTCTGAAAGGTCTAAATTCCTGTGGAGGGTAAGCCAAACACCTGTCGATCAGAACTCGTCGACTGACTTCTTGCCCTGGCACTACCACAAAACTATCATTTGGCTCCAGTCAAGCTGTCTCACCTCAGCCTGTGCAAAAACCTGTCTGTCCTTCTAGGCACTAAGCTTTCCCAGGTGGGGATTATCCTATATAAAGAGACAGTATGAGGGTTCAACTCCATCTGAGGTGAAGCTGTAGATCATTCTGTAATGCAATGTTTATCATTACTAATAATAGAGAGAAGTTTTCCAGACAGCTAATTCTCTGACAATCTGGAAGATGCAGAAGCATGCTTCTGCAGAAAAAGGGCAGATAGAGAAGGCATATTCACAGACTACAAGGGCCTATGAGCAACAGCTTCTCTTGATACTTTATAAGCTTCTCTGTTGCAACTACAGAACTGCTCTCAGTAGCTTAATGAGAAGATTTCTGCTTGTTAAACCTAGTTATCACTATCAGTGATTTTGTAATTATTCAAGCACCATATATCTTGAAAGAACAGATGTCACTGAGTTCATTATAATGGGAAATATACTTTCAGTCTATTAAGTTTCATGCAACTGAAAGGACATTTCAGTGCAGTCACATCAAACTTACTAAGTCTGCTCGGCAGAACCACCTGTCAGCGTTTTTTTAGTTGTATATAATACTTAGATTTTAATTCAAACACGGTTCTCATTTTACCAATCTCCATTTCCATCCATGTCTTATAGATGTCACATAATGTTGTGCTACACTACTTTTCACTTTGGTCAGCAGGACTATTAATGCAAAAAAAAGAAAGAGGATAATTAATTTTGAATAAGTAATAGTTACTTTCATGCTTGCCTCTCCTGAAATAAAACATTCTACACAACTAACATTCAGAATTTCCCAAACAATTCTTTGTTAGCACTTGCATTGTGTTTTCAGTCAAAATACTTTTTTGAGACTGCACATGGTCACCAACTTATTCAGTGCCTATCTTCTGCTTCACAGCCTGGTTTCAATGTCCAACCTAGACAAGCTTTTGTTAACAGTAAGAAAAAAGAAAAATCCACAGCATTTTAATAGAATGAAAGTCGGAATAAAACCATTACTGTTATATAAGCCTGGGGAAGAAAAAAAAAAACCCAACATAAAACAACTTAAAGCATTCCTTATCATTGTATGGTGTAACTTCAAAGAGTCTCCTTTAGTCCCTTTAGTTGCCAAGAGAAGCTTCTTCTAAAAATGTTTCACAAAGATCTCCAGAGTTGGATTCTTGTCTTCTACATCAGGCCTTCCCTCAGACTATGTGGTAAGAAATAACACATCGTTCTTCTCAGTGTAAATTAACTCCTGGGTCTTCTTATTTTGCTGTACTGGGCTACGTGGCAGGGTTTTGATAGTGAGGGTCAGGCTGGAGGGGTGGCTGCAGAGGTCACTTATATGATAAAACACTATAAGCTTCCTCTGTGTCTGATAGGGTCAATGTCAGTTGGCACCAAGATGGATCCGCAACTAGCCAAAGCTGGGCCACTCAGGACATTGGTAGCACCTCTGTGATAACATATTTAAGAAAGGGTAAAAATACTGTGCAGCAGCAGCAGCAGCAGCTGGGAGAGAGGAATGAGAAAATGTAAGGGAAACAGCAGTGCAGAAGCCAAGGTCAGAGAAGAAGGAGGAGGAGGAGGTGTTCCAGGTGTCAGAGCAGAGACCACCTTGCAGCCTGTGGAGGTCTACAGTGGAGCAGGCGTCCACCCTGCCACTGCTGGAAGACCCTGTGCTGGAACAGAGGAGTGAAAGAAGCTTCAGCCCATGAAAAGTCCGTGTTGGAGCAGGTTTCTGGCAGAAACTGCAACCCCATGGAATGGAGCCGATGCTGGAGCAAGTCTTCCGGCAGTGCCTGTGACCCCATAGAGGACCCATGCTAGAGCAACTGGTGAAGAACTGTAGCCCATGGGAAGGATCCACATTGGAGAAGTTCATGAAGGACTGTATCCCATGGATGGGACCCCACAGTGGAGCAGGGGAAGACCAGGAGGAACAAGCAGAAGTAGAGACAATGTGTAATAAACTGACTGCAAACCCTGATTCCTGTGTTGCTTGGGGGGAGGTGGTAGAGAAATCAGGAGTGAAATTGCACTCAGGAAGTAAGGAGGCTGGGAGGGAAGGTGTTTTTAGATATGTTCTTATTTCTCATTATCGTGCTCTGATTTGCTTAGTAGGAAATTGAATTACTTTCACAAGTTGAGCCTGTTTTACTCATAACTGAGTGACCTCCTTGTCTTATCTTGACCTGTGAGCTTGGCGAAGGGGAGTGATAGAGCAGCTTGATGGACATCTGGCAATCAGCCACGGTCAATGCACCAACAGCTGCACAGGTCAGTGTTTAGGTCACTGAACTCTTGTCTTAACAGCTATTGATTGGCTAGTAGAGATTCACTACTGCAATGTAAAGAAACCTCAAAAATCCTGTTCTGGCTGGACATACTTTACTTGAACTTAACAAAAGTTGACTCTAAATGATAAATATTTAAGTTTGAGTTGTTTTTTTTTTTTTTTTATCTAGTGGGCAGATGCAGAAAGTCTAAATGTACAGGAAACAGTACAAAATGGGTTTATATCTTATAACGTCAGAAACATTGTTATCAGAACCATCATTATACAGCCCAATAAGTGGGAATAATGAGAGGCATCCATCAATAGACTGAAATCTTATGTGTTGTCAAAACAAATACTTTTGGCAATGGCAGGATATTTAGATGTGGATTATTGGAAGTGGAAATAGATGGTCACAGAATCTACTTGATGTGAGTCAGGCACATCTGCGACCTCAAGCATTATGGAGTGATTTGCTGGAGGAGATATTTACCATAGCTCCACTTGGTTAGAAGATGGCTTGGGACTTCAAATGTTTTACTCACATCTGAGTAGGTCCTATTATGAGCAGGAAAAGCTCTTATGAATGTCTATGCAAGAGGCAAAGTCTGATTGACATACTCAGCTCTGAGAGAAAAGTGCCTTCCAGGATATAAAAAAAATACATAGCAAAGATGTCTATCTACTTTCATTACCTGTGTGAACTAGAAAGACAAGAATCCATAGACCTTTTCTTACAAAACTCTTCAACAGTGTTTGCTTACTTTGGCCTTTCTGCATGTTGTTAAAAGCCTTTCATTAAAATTGTCTCTATGTATATTTTTGTAATTTGCGTCAAAAGTCTGCCTCTGACAAATACTGGCTGTGAGAAACTCAGGTATCACCTATTAATTTTTCCCCTGTGTATCAAATGTGCTGTAGTGCTTCTACAGTTATTCCTATGGTGAAAAGAGAAAAAAAGCAACAGCAAAAACAAAGAAATGAAAAGAAAAGCAAAATAGTGAAGATTAATCATATCATACACTACAGCAGATCAATCCCACCTTCCACCCTCTGAGATGACTTTGGGCTTGGAAATGTACTTAGATTATTTCATAGATCATTTCATAGCAAGCAAACAAATTTGCTTCAGCTCTTTCCATGTTAAACACAGTTGTTTTTCATGCCCGGTGACTCCCGTGCAAAAGGGAAGTCAAGTGGCTTTATGCACTTGATTTCCATTGCTCCATAAAAAGTACATCTGCTTCTTCCCCTTTTAAGAGAAGGTCCATTTAACCTGGAATTACATGCAACAGTTTGGTTAAAGATCACATCCAGAGGCTGAACCTTTCTAAAATATATAAAACAAGAGCTGCCTTCTTTGCAATAGATAGGTAGAAGGAGCAGGACAAACTATACAAAGATTTTCTGTTAGACAACAATAAGACAAAAGGGGGCAGAAGGTAATTATGATCCTAAAGGGAAAGAGAGTTTGATTAGCAGAAGTTAGACATAACTTTTTTAAAACACAGGGTAACATGAGTTATATTAAGTGGTATTTTTATTGTGTCAAGATAATTTTTTCTGTTCCGTCAATTTTATCTCTCTTAAAGAAGGGAAGAAGAAACCATCTGTTTTGTAAAGATTTTATTTCTTTTACCATACATGAAATATATATTTTTTTTTTAAAAAAAAAGAGGAATAATGACAATTTTGAGAATGTTCTCTTGAAAGATATACATTATCTTTTATGCACGTACTGCTAAATTGGAAATAAATGGTCATGTCTTTGTTCTCCTTCATTGTATCAACAGAAGAATAGTGAAACAATGTTGCATTTGAGACAGATACATGAGAGCAACAGATATTACATAGTCTCAATTAAAAAGATGGTCTCAGCAATTAAGCAATGATGTTATACTCTGTACTTCTCCAAAGTAATTTATTTTTTTTTTTACAGTTTTGAAATTGTATATTTGTCTGCTGAGATGGAATTTCTTTAATATTCTGTGCTGGCTACTACTTTATTCTGGTCTGTAGAGTTTCATTTCCTAGCGGCTTTACCTCGCACACTGCTGCTGGAGCCAGTAAACTGGTGGATTGCCTTAATGGCTGATCTGGCTGATCCCACTCGCGTAAATGACGTGTTACAAGGAGGGTTACAGAGTGGGAAAATCTGCCGGGGTAAATTGTCATTAATATATTGAGTTTGTCAAAGAAAACAAGAAGATGTTAAAACTGTGGAAAATTACAAAAGGTATCAATTGAGAAGCTGGATCTTAAAATCTGGAAAACAGAGAGAATGTGACAAGAAGAGTATGAAAAAAAAGAAAAGAAAATAAACTTTCTACCATAAGTGACAACAATAATGCCTATATACAGAGGTGTAAAATCTTCCTCTGTGTGTGAGATGCTTTTGGTATGTGATACAAAAAATATTTCAGCATTCTAATTTTATACCAGCCAGATCCTACCAACTCTGAGTTTCTGTATGAAGTTCAGATTACTGTTGAAACTATTCACATTGGTATAGGAGCAGCACCTGGACAGGGTTCAGTAGGAGGTGGTCAAACCTGGTATGTGGGGAGGAGGGGAGGAAAGATGAAATGCACATCTTTCTTTGTTGAAAGATCTCAGTGACAGTGCTCTACCTAAAAAATATTATTCATATCTGAATGTTGTTAATTCAAAATAAAAGTGGAAAGTGCTGCAGTTTGAGGCAATTGTGAAACCTGGTCTGAAAATAAATTATTTAGAACATAGGTATAAAGTACTCTTGGGATCTCTGGAAGGCAAGGGTCATGCTGTACAATATCTGCATTAGACAGAACTTCTACATGGTACTTTTCAAATAAATATTATGTTAGCTGAAATTTTCCATCTCTATTTTTATTTTGGGCTAAGGTGAAGAAATGGGTCACAAAAGGTGACAAAATGCTGCCAAATCAAATTTAAGTGGTCAGAAAATCTAATTATTTGGATAACTGCCTTATGGTCATGGACAGAAAGAGGGTGAATGCAACAATGAGATAATAGCGATCAGTGCTTGTAAGAGCTAAGAGAAGGCTAAGTGGCATATTAGAGTACTGTACAAGGTGTCATGGTTGATCCTTAATGAATACGAATGTAAAAGTGGACAAAGTTTGTTAGATTTCTTAAGCAGCTTGTCACTAGGATTGTTATATTACTCTGAGGACTAAACATTCAATCTTATATTTTAACTGTTAAAAAAAAATGTTCTTTCTTACCCACATATTATTATTTTCAGTTTAGTTTATATATCTGTTTGATCTGGACACATTAACCTCCTGTCTTTAAAATAACACTGTTCAAAACCCTAGCTGCTTTGTGTAGAGCTGTGACTTTTCTCCAATAGAAAAAAACTGCTCACTGTTTAAATATTCCCTTTATATGAATCTTGAATAGACATATGGAGACATGCATCTTAGTAATAGATGAGATATCTTTCCTTTGTAATGAAATTTTCCACTGAAATAACATTTTAATGAAAAAAAAAAGACAAAAAAAAAACTTTTTAACTAGGTAAAAATTTTGAAAATAACACCCATAAGAATATTATTAAATTAGTTTTAAAAACTGTTTAAGTACTGGAAACTTTACTGCATTTGGCATACTATTCTAAACCATGGACCTTTGCAATGTTTCATTTCCAAATAGTTTGTTATGTACCGGAAACATAGAGAAAAGTAAAATAATGTATCTGTAATTGTATGTTTCACTTTGCGTTTTAAGTCATCCAAGTTGTCTCCACTCCTAATACTCAAGCTCCCTAGTTTAGCAAATCACAGAAAAAGAAGGAAAAAAAAAAGGTTTATTCATCAGGAATAGAAAAAATATTTTAAATCATATTTCCTATGAACCATGCTCCACAACTACTTCTATTCTTGCTATCTAGACACTTTTTTTTCTCCTTGCAGATCTTCTGCTATATGTAAAGCTTGGTTTTGCTATCTAAGTGTTATCCAGCATATCAAAGTAAATGTCTAAATTGCAGAAATACTTTTGATCAAAGCTTCTCTATTAGTATGTCTCTAACATAGGAAAACCTGTTTTGGAGAAGTCAGAGATTCGTTACTTGTTCTTTCTATATGGACACACTTACTTCTTTTTCATTACATTGCAATTGACTTTTTGGGTTTTCCTCCATCACGGGAGATGATAGTGTTCAAAATCTGTTCAAAATTGTGTGTTAGAATTTTAAATCTCTCAAGGGATAAGAGAGAAAAAAATCTTCATGAATGAAGTAGAGAAAGAAACTGCAAAGCTAATATTTTTTTTTTCCAGTATTCTAATGAAGTTCTCTGCTCACTATTAGAAGAAAATAACCATATCAGTGGCAAGTGGAAGTGTATCGAAAGCTGTCTCATTCTGAGCAGTGTCTGTAAGACAAAAACCTGAGTATCATGAGTGATATCTCCACAACTGTTCAATTTGATGAACCCAGTGAAAGTCCCAAGCACAAGGAGACTTTTAATGGCAATAAAACTTCAGATATCCTGGTACCCTGAGCTGCATCAAAAGAAGTGTGGCCAGCATGTTGAGGAAGGTGATTCTGCCCCTCTTCTCTGCTCTTGTGAGACCCCACCTGCAGTACTGCATCCAGCTCTGGAGCAGCCAACATAAGAAGGACATGGACCTGTTGGAGCTAGTCCAGAGGAGGGCCATGAAGATGATCAGAGGGCTGGAGCACCCCTCTGGTGAGGACAGGTTGAGAGAGTTGGGGCTGTTCAGCCTGGAGAGGAAAAAGCTCAGGGAAAACATTATAGTGGCCTTCCAGTACCTCAAGGTAACCTGCAAGAAAGCTGGAGAAAGACTTTTGACAGTGACAGGTAGTGATAGGATGAAGGGTAATGACTTTATCTTAAAGAGAGTAGATTTATATTAGATATAAGGAAGAAATTCTTCACTATGCGGGTGATGAGGCACTGGAACAGTTTTCCCAGATAAGTTATAGATGCCCCCTCCCTGGAAGTGTTCAAGGCCAGGCTGCATGGGGTTTTGAGTGATGTGGTCTAGCTGAAGATGTCCTTGCCCATGGCAGAGGGATTGAACTATATGATCTTTAAGGTCCCTTCCAACCCAAACCATTCTATGATTCTATGAATCTATGATATGATCAAAGCGTCCACAGAAATAATGTGTGCAAGATGTTTCATTCAGAATATAAATATACCAGTTGATTAAAGCTAATGTTGCCCAGGAATATAGAGGAAATGTATCTAAAAGTATACTTCAGGAACATAGTAATTTGAAAAAAAAATCTTTATTTCTTGTTTCTTAGATGTCTTGCCCTTTAAAATATTTGCATTGCTAAATTCCAGGTGATGATTTAGAGACAAATTTACATAGATGAAAAATAAAACAATTTTTAAAAAGACAATATATTTAGTGTGATTTTTTGAATGATACATCTTTTCATCATATCAGTACTTCCACAGAGCAATTAAAGTGTTAAAAATTAAAAAAAAAGCAACAACCCAGCTTTAAAAGCTGATATTCTTTATATTTTTAATATGTCCTAGTCTTACCAATGCTACCTGGCAACGCTGTGTGCCTACATTATGAATGCTTCTGAGCTCCCCTAGAAAGAGCCTTGCACTAATGAGGAGGTAGGACAAGGACTCTCCATCACTCTGAATAGTTTTTTGTCGCAATAAAATTTATTCTTAAGACTTGCAATGCTGGTTTATTTAGAGGTTGCCTGGACCACAGCCAAATGAAAAAGGTTGTTTTAGCAGTCAATGTGTACTTTCTATAAATAAATAAGTAATTTTTTCTCCAATTCTTCATCCCAAACGGGTTTGAAAATGTGTGTCAGCTCACTCTGCTAGCTGAATGTCACCTGTTACTGAGATCTCCGTTTTCTTCCTCTCTCCCAGATGTTTATTTATTGCATAAGTTTGAAAAAAGAGCTGCCAAAAACCAAGGTAAAGTATCTTCCAGGTACCACATGTTTCAGAACGTTTAAAGTTTTCCAGTGAAAGTTTATAGCTTTACCTTTGTAAGGCATATGAGATACCAAATAAAATTATACTTGAGATTGTCTGATGTGTTCATAATCTCTCTCCTCTGAACACCTGCCCAGAGCAGGCTCAGCTGCAGAGTCAAAGCAGGTTACTCAGGACTTTATCTGGCACGGGCTGGAAACCCTCCTGCCAAGGAGGGAGATAGTACCAATGCCATGAGCCCTGGCTCTGTTTTCTGTCCATCCTCATATTTCCAGCCTCCTTGGCCTTGCTCAGCCTGCTTCCCTCCAGGACCTAGAGCCTTATCTGCAAAGCTGCCTCTGGTTGCTTGCCCATTACTCTTGCCCCAAGTGGAAGGGAGCCTTGTTAGCCCTTTCCTTCCATCAGTCCCAGTCCCTCCAGATGATAACCCCGTCATAGAATCGTAGAATCATAGAATGGTTTACGTTGGGAGGGACATTTAAAGGTCATCTAGTCCAACCCCCCTGCAAGGAGCAGGGACATCTCCAATCAGATCAGGTTGCTCACAATCTCATCCAACCTGGCCTTGAATGTTTCCAGGGATGGGACATCCATCAAATCTCTGGGCAACCTGTTCCAGTGTTCTACCACCCTCTGTAAAAAACATTTTCTTAATACCTAATCTAAATCTACCTCCCTCTATTTTGAAACCATTATCCCTTGTCCTGTCACAACAGACCCTACTGAAGAGTTTCTCCCCATCTTTCCTGTAGGCCCCCTTGAGGTACTGGAAGACCGCTATAAGGTCTCCCTGCAGCCTTCTCTTTTCCAGGCTGAACAGCCCCAACTCTCTCACCATGTCCTCCAGCTGAGGAGGTGCTCCAGCCCATCCTCACAGGCATCAACTGTTCTCCACACTTGGCATCACCTGCAATCCTGATAATGTACTTTGTGACCTCCCCAAGTCACGGCTAAAGATTTTAAACAGGACTGGCCCCAGGTGATACCATTTGGGACTCCATGAGGCAGCAGGCTCGAGGCAGACACAAGCTAGTGCCTACCTCCTCTAAGCCTATCTTCCCAGTCAGGTATTCAGTCAACTGGTAGGGCACCCACCCAGACTCCCTAACTTCCAGCTTGGCTACAAGGACATTGTGGGAGAAAGTTGGAAGCTTTACTAACATTCTCTGTTCTCCACTTATCCACAAATCCAGCCATTTTATCACTGAAAGGAACAAGGTTGGTCAGGCACTAAGTCCTGCTTAGTTCCATCACCTTCCCCAAGAGCATCCACTTCATGATTTTTTCAGGGATCAGTCAAACTGGCTGGTTGGCTGTTCCCCACACCAACTTTCTTGTCCTTGAAGTTGTATGTGATGTTTGCCTTTCTCAAACTGTTTATAATCTCCCCTAATCTCCACAGCTATTCCAACATATTTGACAGAGGCCTTACAAGAACACCAGCCAACTCACTCAGGTGCAGTCCTCCAAGGTCCCACAGAACTGTATGTATTGAGTTTGTGCAGGTAATCTCTGAATCAGTCCTCACCTACTGCTGGTCCTTCTTCTCCTTAAATCCTGTTTTTTCTAAGCTTAGAGGCCTTGGAGATGTTGGTGAAGACTAGTTTGTTTGTTTGTTTGTTTGTTTGTTTTTTAATAAAATGCCTATTTGCAAGAAGATAACAGCATGAGGCTTTTCTGTGATAAAAAGAAAGTTAAATAATGCCTTTACAACAAGAAGTCTGTGCTTTATGTAGAGACAGCACACATACATTATATATGCACAATAACTCCACACCTCACACACATTTACATAAGTGCTAGAACTTCAGACTGGGAAACATCCTCATTTTCTAACAAAAGTGTTGACAAGACTCCCCATCAGCTTCACAAAAATATAAATATTTTTGTTCTCACTTATCATCATACAGACATCCATCTCTTTCATACTAAAACTTCTCTTTCTTACATTCGACATGCTATGGGTATTTTGTTTCATAAAATTGTTCCAATCTTGAGAGACTTTGGAAAAAAAAAACAAACAAAAAACCAAAAACCCTGAGTACCATATAGGGGATATTCTGAAGACAAAACAAGCCCAGTTTTTAATTTAAATCTATGCAGTTACAATACATTATTTAACTAAATGCATATGCATCACTAAAAGAAACAACGACAACAAAAAAAATCACAGTGAATCACCTGAAGAATTATGGTGTGTAAAAGACATTGTGTTACAGTATGATTGCTATGTACACATTAATTCATATATGTGTGCTTAGCCTGAACAATAGAAGAGGAATAAAACTGTATTCTATGGTCAACTAAGATTAGTGTATTGCAAACCATTTACAGACACATGTGCTGAAGGTTGAAGAGCTTGTAGACTGTGTTATGCATTTAGTGAGAAATGCTAGTAATGGTTGGCATGGTGACTCAGTCAGAAAGCCAGAGGGCTCACTTGTAAATCACGGTAAACTCCAGACAGTGCTTTGATTCCTAGAGCTATCAGTCAAACTGAGAATCACAGCCATGGCAATTAACAGCGTGTTTCCAAAGCTCATCACAGAAAGCAGACTCTTTACTTCTTGGAGTGTTCGCCTTCCTGAAACCATGCTGTAGTGGAGGGAGAGAGTATTCAACATGATCAACAGATTGACAATCAAAAGAGTCTGCTATAGGGAATTTCAAACAGGGTTGCTATCTCATTATAAGGCCTTGGCAAGCCACTTGATCCAATTTCCCTACCAGGGGCTAGAGAAAGACAAAGAAAAGCAGGAAAACAGTAAGGGGTTATTGTGATGATGATGGTGCAGGAAACTTGATAACCGAAATGTAGAGTTGTATTTTTCTGTCCTTTCTGCTCTAGTGCAGAGCATTACTTGGTGCATCATTCCAGTGTATGCAGTACTTTAGCAGCGCTCTTGGGACTCAGCTCTGTACAAGAATTCAAGGAATGTGCTGGTAGAAATTGGCACCTGCTTGTCTCTGAGAAAGAAAAGTTAGTTCGACAGCTGAGCTGGGAGGAAAGAGGAGGGTAACACTTTTCAGCATAGGCAAAGATTTTACTTACAAAGAGAGCTGTGTGAGGGAGAGGATTGTGGTGGCGAGAAGGGAAGGTGCGGGAAGGGAAGGTGCGGGAAGGTGCGGGAAGGGAAAGTGCAGGAAGGTGCGGGAAGGTGC
>WHYT01014836.1:148002-170632 GCA_009806455.1 Tetrax tetrax | reverse complement strand
CGCCGCAGGTGGAGCTAGCGGGAGGAGAAAGCGGCGGCAGCAGCGAGGCGGGTGGTGGCTGCTGGCAGCGCTGCTTCCCCCGTCGCTACCGGTCGTCCCGGAGCCGGTGACAGGCGCCGAGGGTCGGCCGGTGGCGGGAGGCCCGGGCGGTGACTGCCGGGCGGGAAGGGCGGGCTCCTTCCCTCCGGGGCTGGAAGCGGCACCCCTGGCCCGCCGGAGAGCTAACTTCAGTTATAGTTACGAACCAGCACTTCAGAAACAAACTCATAACCCGCTCCGTGTCTCCTTAATTCGTCAAGAGCGATGTCTCTCGGCGTGCGCTCTGCCTCGAAGAGGGGTTCCAGTTCTGTGTGCCGAAACTTGATCGTGTTACCAATTGGACCTGTATCTAATATTCCATCTTTTATTAAAAAATAATCTTGAGCAAAAAGGTTCCGTCTCAGAATTGCTCATCAGCTTTATTTACCTGCTGCATTTAATATATACATATATTTGATATGTAGCTTTGTATAGCAAATGCAACTACTAATTCCTGACAAACACATTATTTACAGAATGGAGGGTAAAGAATTGTGTCAGCTAGAGAGAGAGAGATAAGGAAGATGAAACAAGTGCAGTAATACACAAGAGGGGAAAAAGAAGCAGCAATGACATTACGTTCGTGAGCCATGGACCCAAATCAGCTTGGGAAAGACATCTGGAAATTACATTAGCTACTCCTGTGAAAGCATCAGGTAATCTATGAACAAATGAAGCTTTAAAAGTTATGAGAAAAGGAACAGAGAACAAAACTGTGATAGACTGCATTTATTTATAATTCCCTTAAAATATTTTTATTCATAAAGATAAGCAATTCTTGACCTGGATTAGAATTATCATGCTTTATGCAGAAGCATATGATAAACTGGTTCAGATTGCTCAGTACCAATCTCGCACACAGCTGCCCCAGCTGTGTAGGACATGCTTTCAACAATGCTTCTCTTCACACAAACAGTTGGAAATTGTATAGTTTCTGCCTTAGAATTTGTAGTTCCACATCATTTTAGATGTGGCCAAACTTCCAGTACCCCGAATCGTTTTGATTTCTCCAAATTGATTCACGATCGGTTGGCAGCAGCATTTTCCAAAGAGTAATTGCGATGTGCTTCTGCCTGAAGTTGTCTTCTTTATCAGCTACTTAAACGTGTGCCTAAAGTAAATGCTGAACCAAATTCAACCTCGCCTGCCCGGACCTATCCTCACATCTTGGCACAGACATTTAAAATTGTACCCAAGCCTGAGCTTCCCCTGGAGCTGTTGACAAACAGCGTATGAGGGGCATGAATTCCACTCTCAGTTGATAAAATGCACTTTCATCTCACATTTTGTGCGTTTTCCACATAAATGCCCTTACACAGATTCCGTTTCAGCCCTGCTGTACAGATAACGTGCATGTGAAATGGTTGGGTTGGCTGCATGGAACAGGCAGTTCCTCCTGAAGTACTTCCTCAAGTAGTTAAAAGACAACAAGGACTTTCCTCTTTCTGCTTCCCTTCTAGCAAGAAAAAGGCATTTTCCACGTTGCCGTAAGGTTTTTTCCCTTTTTCAGTCAGCACAAGTGAACAACAGATAATAACAACCTTTTTGCTTGGTGTGCATGTTCTGGGTGTTTTTCACTGCATAACCCCCCCCCCCCCCAAAAAAAAAAGAACAAAAATGCAACATATTTACCCTCAAGGATGCTCTTAGTCCTAAACTCATTGCATTACTTTATTTCTACAAGCGATGCATTTTTTTTTAAATTATGCTCTGTAGGATACTGAGGTTTTTTATGTAGTCAAAAAAGCAACGCGCAGAGCCGAACATGGGTAGAACTAAAGTTTCAGCTTCCATTAGCTTAGCTTTAAGCCAGAGCCATACATCTTTTCAGTACATACTCTGATCCCTTCATCTTTTAAAATATTACAGGTTTTCTAATGAATTCCAACTTTAAAAGAATTGTGAGCTGTACTTGACCTATAGATAAAATAACTTGCTTTTGATTAAGGAATTGATGTCTAAAATGAAATTATTTGTCCAGTAGTTTAATTCTGACTTGTCTTTGTGTTTTCTGTGTAAGATCGTGGAACTGAACATGCACCCTTGCATATTGGGTGGACCAAAAATACCCAAATTGCATTTGAACACATACATCATTGGAAATGTTAGAGTTATATAGGCTTGGGTGCTTTATCACACCCTTCCTCTTGGTTCTGCTTCTCCGTAGTGACATTTAACACAAGGAATACTTCTTTGCACTGTAGCTTCCTAAAGCCTGGGTCATTTCTGGTGGTCTTTTTGCAAGTTTCTTCTGTTTCTTTTTTTTTTTTTTTTTCCCCCCTAATAATATGCATCTCACTGCATTAGTTTTACACCAAGCAGAAGCATCAATTATGGATGATTATGTCAAGGAATCTCTGCGTACATTATTGCTCATGACATGTCGTGAGCACGTGTAGTTCTTTATTTTTTGTGTTGTTACCTTACAAGCACAAGAAGTATTAAAGAAAATATACATGGACAGTATAGAAACAGAGATTCTGGGAGTGGTTAATGGTCTCTGCAAAGACGTGGTTTTGTTCAGCTTTGTGGGGTGTCTGACACCTCACTTAATTGGATAGCGTTACAAGATAACTAGAATGTTAAGGTGCTAATGACTGTACGTACATAAAAACTATCAGTGAGATATGAGCTGTGTAGAAGAACTGCCTGTACGTTCTGTGGCGCGCCAGGTAGACGCTGCATGAGGGTGAGGAGATGCGATGGGGAGAGTGATGCTGGCAAATCTACGCTAACAAATATTTCCCATGCCAGCGATACGGCCATTGTACATTCAGGATTCCTGCCTCGGTAGCAGCAGCAGCCGCCTCGTTATTGAGTGTTTTCATCTCATGTTTAAGCAAAGCTTCGCTAGAAGGGAGCCTGAAAGTAGCCAGGAGGCTGGCTTAGTAACTTCAGCACAAGGGAAAGTGCTGAGCTTTCCAGGAGATATATGAATGGACTAGGGGCGTCTTTTTAAAGGTTATGAAGTCCTCCTTTCTCCCGATGTCTGAGAACTTCTATTGAAGTGAAAGGAACCTCTGTCCTATTCATTTCAAAGGGGGTTTTGTCAGGAAAAAGAGCTTGATCAAAGTAGCTACTAAGCATGCTTAGTGGCTAATGTTCGGAGTTAAATGTATCAGCTGTTCCAAACCATTTCTATTTCAAATTATTCAAAGGGTTTAGGGGACTGGCAGCCTGCACGTTTTCCTCTTTAAGGTCACCAAACCTGTCAGCCAAAACCTGAAACCTAGTATGGAATAGTTTCTTGGGAGATATTTAAATCTCTGAATGAATATTATAAAAGTTGAAAATTAAGCTAACATCTCGAGCCCAACAGCAACAGACACCATATTAAACTAAATATAAAGGCAGCTATGAAAATAGCTGATTCTCAAAATTATCACAGGAGGGTAAAATGATGAAAAATGCTTGAGCTAGGAAGCAGCAGGAAGCTCCTGGTTTAAGAGCTTTATACCAAAAATATCCATGTCAAGAAATATGTTTAAAATGAAAGGAAAGCCTGCTTTGTGTCTGAAGGTGAACGCAGGCATCGGGAGCGGTCGCCAGCCCTGTAAAGGAACCTGGTGCAGCTGCCTCCTATTGTATAAAATCTTGGATTCTTAGTCAAAAGAGAAATCTACTCTTGACTGTGACTGTGCTCTTTTATGACACAATTTAACAAGTGAGTTAACAATGCAGTTACAAAAACAGATGAATTTGTCTTAGCGTTATACTCCATAAACCTGCATGTTTATGTGACAGACTACTTCCTTATATCATTTTATGGTACAAACTACACAGAACAACCAGTTTGCCCAACAGATACCAGTCGCCGTGGTTGCAAAAGCTTTCATTTTAAGAGAGGTCATTCACAGGTGCCTATAAAGACATTAAGTTTTACCTTTGTAGGCTGAAATTTGTTCTTCATCAAGGCAGACATGCATGCATGTCTATATTCGTCTCTCTCACAGTTAATATTTACACCGAGCATGTGGAGGACGTCAAGTAAAACCATTAGCCACCTGCACGAGCACAGGTCAGAAGCTCAGAAATCTGGGCTTGATTTTTAAAACTGGCACGATAGAATATGAAGCAAAAATGATGCATTTGTAAACACAGAGGAGTTCTAAAACAGCCATACTTTTTCGCCAAAGGGTATTTAATAATAAGGACTTTCATAGCTTAAATATGATCCATGAATTCTTGTTACAGAAATCACAGTGTCTCCAGAGAGAAACCCACTGAAAATCGTACAATCACAGAGTATCTACAGTTGGAAAGGACCTATAAGGATCAATCATAAACATTAGAAAGTCTACCAAAAACATTTTGACCCTATTTGACACCACTTAGTGTTGAAAATGGTCAGCATGGATGGAATTGGTGGCTCTTTTGGTGTTTGACACAGAAGATTTGACACGGACATTCCAGTGCAGCACCATCGAGGTCACACGGCGTGATCTTGCGGTGAAAGTGCGAGGTGAGATCACGCTAAGGCAGCCGGTTTGGTTACTCACAAGCAGGTTTGGCAAACTGGCCAGGAGGTTCAGAGTAACGACTTTTTCTATGTCGTAAACTAGAATATACACAAGCGAACAAGAGGAGATAATGCCAAATAGTGTGAATAACAAACTCCTCCTGTACATCAGGAAATCTCAGATTTCGTTATTTCTCTTAAGATGAAGAAATATTCTTTCCCCATTCTCTCCAACCAAAAAAAAAAAGCCCTTTGCACTAAACAAAACCAGATGATGCTGGGCATGGCATGGGCGTCCCTTCCCGGTCGTTCTGAAGAGCGCGGGAGCTTCCACAGCTGACACATGGCTTGTGTAAATGTTGCACATTCATTTTTTTTACCACCAGGAAAAAGGTGAATTTACAACACAGCGACCAGTGAAGAGGAAAAGAATGGTTATGCCTGGAACCAGAAAACTGCTGTTATAATTGGTACATAGCAAGGATTGTATTTATACCATTACATTTTGAAAAATAACAGTAGGTCTTAAAAAGAGAGAGATTTAGAAAAGCCTAGCAGAGAAAATAGTGAAAAACAAATTTACAAATGTATACAAATTTATCCCAAAGTCTCAGACCTCAGGAGGCAAATACAAGATGATTGATTTTTTTTTAATCAATTTAATTAATTTGAGGAGCTGGGAGCCCTGAGCTTGTGTTAAAAAAATAGAAAATAAACCTATCCTGCCACTAAAAATACCAGTAAAGAACCATGGAGCATTGAAAACTGTTACAATTATTATTCAGAGTTCAGAAGCCAGAGTGAAGGAGTATCCCTAAAGTGGACTCTCTGAAAAACTCCGCGCCGGCAGTAAGACATGCTCCCTTTCCTCTTCAGAGCTTCATAATTCTGCTGAATTTTAGCACAAGGGTAGAAGTGGATCTGCTTTCTAAAAATAAATTTGCAGGCAACTGTGAAAATAAGAAATCGGGAAATACACAAAGCATAACTTTTTATAAATACCCTAAAAGTCACTTGCTACCCTAAAAAAAAAAAATCTTGATGATTGCTGTTGTCTGGATTAGTGGCCCAGATGTAACAGTTTTTCTTACCGATTAAAAATGGCAATATTTTCCCTGCCCACCTGGTTCTGAGGCTGGTAGGATTTTCTTCAGCCTGATCTGGAGTAGCAGTCTTCACTGGTGTGGGGAGGGCGTATTTAATGGTGAAAATGGGAATCACGGAGCAGGCGGCAGCAAAGCATCTCCCTGCAGAAAGACACCCTTGCCAATGCCGTGTGCTGCTTTTCCCATCGTGGCGGGATAGCCTGAGTGGGAGCCTGAGGTCGGGGTGGCTGGCTGAGCCATGCTGACCCTGGCTGCTGGGGTGACCCTCTGGATTTTGTGAATTCAGGTGTGGGCACAGCCTGAGGCTTCTTGAGGTGTCTGTGCAGAAAGCATCCGCTGTAAATGCTCTCAGATCAGCAAAACTCCACCTTCTCTAGTACAGCTTGTTTTCATTTCTCTATGTATAGACTAGACCATTAGCGTTCACACTGGCAATTTTTTTCTCTTCCCAAACTCTTAAATCCTTCCATAACCCCTTAAAAAAAAAAAAATCTGTTCAGCGCTTCTCTGCAGCTGGGGTAGAACCAGGCAGCCACCCCACCTGGAGCAGCGAGATGCCTGTGGTTGCTGCTCCTCTTCTTCACCTCTTTGTGTCACGCTCTTCCTCCAAATGCGGTGATCCTGTAGGTTCCCACCGATCTGGATCTCCTCAACGTCAACGGAGGTGCAGGCCACTTGTGCTCTCTGTCAAGGCTTGCTAGGCTTGGGCAACAAAAGGGTGGCACGACACCCTTTAACCGGTGCTTGCGAAAGGCCAAGGGAGAAAACGATTTCCTGCTCATCCACTTTCCTTAATGATAGCTCCTGCACCCCAGATCTGGCTCCTCGCGGCAATTCCCCTGCCCCAAATCACTCTCCTCAGCTGTAGTCTAGAGGCATTTCCCTAGGAGCAAAGATTGCACTTTTTTTTCAGCTGCGATGCTGTGAAGTTTAGCATCGCTTGTATCAGAGCAGAGTCATCGTGTGTTCTCTTCCTCCCCAGGTTTTCTGGGAAACGGGACTGAAAGCAATCACAGAAAAAAAAGAGACTCTCAACAACGTTGCTGTGCATCAAGGAACGAAAATATTAGTTTGACTGCAAGAAAAGTCGAAAGGAAAATGAAAGCGGTGTTCTGGCAATGAATAGTGGCAATACTGTTTGTAGTACACTCCTAGAGCATAAATTCATAATAACGAAAGAAAGTTTTTAGTCTTCTGTTGTAAGTTATGCAATCAACATGCAGATTTAGAAATGTATTCAAGCTTCACATTGCTGTACTTCCTTGCCAATGGGTTTTTTTATTATGTACCCATCAATCCTAGCAAATCTGATACAGTGTTTCCTCTTCCAAATTGCTGTTGATCACTGTTCCTCAAACTATCTTGCTCCATATGATGAACTCATATCTTGATAAATACACAGACACTTCAGAAGACCTGCTTCCAGGAAAGTCACACATTTACACCAGATATTGCTTCCTCCAGGTGAATGTTGCAACCTATGCTCAGCTGAGCAATTTATTCTTATTTAAGTGCTTAATGATTCGGCGTTGCTCCCTGAAAAGAGGGGAGAAGTTTGCACATTCAGCTCCTTCACTCTTGCGCTTTTGGTTGGCAGTCAAACTCTTTTTGGAAGGAGGAGCAGCGTGTTGACATTTGAGGTGGACCTCAGCGCCTCGTACCCATTGCTGGGTCCTGTCCCGGAAAGCCCCACTTCAGGGGGGCTCCAGTCAACACGGTGTGTTTAGCCAGTATGAACTGGGAGGACTGGGGAGAGGAGCTGCAGCTGGCCCATGGTTACTGCATGTGTTGGTCATGAGTGCTGGGCCGGGTCGGCTGCCCAGGGTGTGTGACAGCAAGGGTGGGCTGTGCGCGCCAGCGACACGGTGCAGGTACACCGTGTTTTGGGTGCAACGCTGAGCTGAGGCAGGGCCGTTTCGGAGTACGCACCGGCTCAGTGCTAGGAGACAGCTGAGTAATCAAGAGGAGGGAGGTTTGGTGCATGTACGGATCCGCAGGCACTCTCACTGCGTGAATAATGCCACTCACTCCTCTGAGAGCTTTTGTTTCACTTTGAATTGATCTTGAGAGGATATTTTCACACAGCTGAGTCTAACTACATATTCCTCTGAGGCTGAGCGTGAAGCTGGGTGTGTAGAGCCTCCTCCTTGTGTACCAGACTCAGGTTTGGAGCACAGGCAGAGCAGATGTCAGCCTTGGAAGGTTGCAAACGCAAGTTATGGATAACTCAAAGTAATATTTGTGGAACTGCAGTGAAGATACGGAATCGCAGAATCATGGAATGGTTGGAGTTGGAAAGGATGTTAAAGCCCATCCAGTCCCACCCCCTGCCCCGGGCAGGGACCCCTCCCGCCAGCCCAGGGCGCTCCCAGCCCCGTCCAGCTCGGCCCTGGGCACTGCCGGGGACGGGGCACCCACAGCTCTCTGGGCAGCCTGGACCAGTGCTCCACCACCCTCACTGGGAAGAAATACATAGCCAAATAGGAATGGGAAAGCCTGAGAGAAGATAATTTTGTCATAAATATTTTAAACACAAGTTTAACTCTGTGTAAAGGTACAGCAAGATTGCCTTCTCCCCAGTGAATCCAATAGCCAAGGAAGCTCAGAAATGCCCAGGTAGCCACGCAGGGTCTCCTAGGGCGGCCCCTGGGACGTCTCGGGCACTGCAAACACCTCGCATCCAGCAAGTGCAGGTCGTCGGGGAAGAGGCAGGATTTACTGGAGGGCCGGTGCACGGAGGAGCAGAAGCAACTGAAAGCAGCTTGAAACAAGAGGAGAATGGAAGAGGTAAACAAAGCAGGTGGGACAATTTCTGAAGAGCCTGCGCAGGCGTTGCTAAACTGCACTAGAAAACCGATCGCAGCCGTTTCACTTTCTATCGAGGTTACCCCACAGTGAGTCAACGCAAGCCAAACTTCTGGCAAGCTTTATTCCTTCCTGTAGAAGCTTTGAAGGCTCTAGTAACTTTTGTGCAATACGTCCCACGTTTGTTTATAGGAAAATCAGGGAATGTCGCGGGTGTGATGGGAATTTCTAACCCTGAGATCCTGAATAATGCCTATGAGATTAAAAATCAGGACGCCAAGTACTTCTGGCTCCTCCAGGTGTAGCAAAAATCTTAGAAGACAAAAGAATGACTGGGTTTGGTAATGTTACTGCAAGTACCTGAATAGTGTCACTAATTAATCATTCTTAGAAACAAAGGAGAAATAAAGGAGTGGAAAATGCAGCCATTATATAAAAAAACCCATGACATCAGAGTTCTAGTATAAATCTCTGATTGAAAAAATGCCAGTGCAATAGTTATATTTTCAAGGAGCCCAAATTAATCTGTTCCTATTTTCCCCCAAGTCTGCAGCGGTTGTTAGATAATGAATTTCTTTTCACAGGTCTTTCTTGAATTTAAACACACAGATATTTTTATAAGCTTTTCCTGAAGTCACAGGTTAATCCTTTAGAGGAAAATGATCCATAAAGCCTAGGAGTTGCAAGGAGTTGTAATCCCAATCTGTTTGGATTATCCAAAATACATTTGTAAGCAGCTGAGCTTATTCCTCACAGTGCAATTATAACGGTAACTGCAACAGGAGAAATAAAGACAGATTTCTTTGTCGTTCACGTAGCCATTCTTCTGAGATGTTACCCACTCGGGGAACTTGATGAACAGCTCGTACTCAAAATTTAAATAATAACAAATGCACACAAAATATTGTCTATCACTGACCTACAGCAACTCATAAAGCAAAAGAAAACACTTCCTAATAGGTTTCTTGTTCTAGTCAACACTCAGCCAATAAAAATTTTATATGGTGGTTCTAGCAGGAGGAAGTGTATTACTGTCAAAGCAGAAAAATAAATGCAGAGATTTAGCCCAATAGCAATTTCTTTGTTTAAAGCTTCAGGCTTATTGCAATGTGTAGCCTCCTAAGGTTATGAGAACATTACCAAGCTTTTCCTGTGCTGTTTTGCCACTTTCCAGCAAAATACAACACCATATGGCAAAAATCAGGGAAAAAAAAATCATTTGGAAAATGAAACAAAGCCGTTATTCTAAATTGCTCTTAACAAATGAAGCAGAGAGGGATTGCTGTGTAAGGGGAGCGACAATACGGAAACAACAGTTTGGTACTGAGGATCACCGCGGTGTGGGGAGAAGGTTTATCCTCAGATCGGGGTGGTAATTACTGAAGTTAATCTAGCTGTCATCATACGGGCTCTGTGCTGCATTGTCCCGCGATCTCAAGACTCAACAGTATCGGGAAAGGGGTGCTTTACTGGAGCACTTCACAGGAATTCTACAAACCCTTTCTTCTTGCTCTAAGATGGTGTTACTGGTGACTCTCTTCCCCTGGAGAAACTAACTGTGTCAGAACACTCTGTATTTATGAACTTTCTAAGAGGGACCATTGAAAGGTTGAACGGGCCAGATGGCTCAACTCCTCCAGCCATGAGCTATGTCCCAGGAAAAATACTTTCATGTGAAAGTAGGAGCAATGTGTCTCCAGGAACACCCCAGTCAGCCCAGCAGCATCAACTCCTCACTTGCAAGGCTTGGTCACCGACTGTGTGTTGTAACTCGCCTTCTCCCACAACCGAAATATTGAAATGCAATGAAGTCCACTAAGTCACAGCTAAGCTCCAGGTGATTTTTCCCCCTGTACTCCGCACTGTGATACTTCATATGGAGAATTTCGACAGAAAGGAGCCAAGTCCAGAGGGCTTCCAAGATGGTTGGGAGCTGGAGCACCTAACGTATGAGGAGCGTCCGAGAGAGCTGGGTTTGCTCCATGTGGGGAGAGAAGGTGAAGGAGAGATCTAATTGCTGAGCAGAACCGGGCTCTTCTTTGAGGTCCACCACAAAAAGAGGGGGGAAGAGTTACAAGCAGCAGCAAGGGAAACTGGTTAAGCATAAGGAAAAAAAAAAAATCACAGTGAGTTTGGTTAAACACTGATGCAGCATCCTAGAGAAACTGGGGAATCTTCTTCACTGGAGATGCTGAAGCTTCCTCTCTTTTTCCAGCCCCTCAGCCCCTGCAAAATCAAACCCAGCCATCTCACAACCGTGATCCTCCTCCAACAATAAGTGACACCGTTTTCAGCAGTGGCTGGGGTTGAATTCTCAGTCATGCTCATCTCCAGGGACTGGGAGCTGAGGCTCCGGATGGGTCAAACAGCTGCTAAAATTTAAAAATCGGTTTAAGTGGCTCTGTCTGTGATAAATTAGGTGCCTTTTTTTTCATTCTTCCTTTTAACATGAGCACAACTAATGTCAAAGCAGCAAAAGACAGTCCAGGACCTTAGGATGTATTTGTCAGGGGCTCTCAAAGCAGAAATTTATTACCATGAAATCAATCATAAACATCAAATCAGTTAATAATTTAGACTCTGAGTTTCCTGAATTTCTCAGGGAAAGTGAAAAAGACATTAAAAATGCTTCCACATAGATTTGGTACCAAACTTCATGGTATTTTTGTAAAATTTTAGTTTTACTCCCCAAATATGGATCTTAGCTAAGCTGAAGCAGAATTTTCTTATGATCTATTTTTAACAAAAGGCTTCTCTAGGCCTCATTAGATTTTTAGTAGACAGTATCACTTCAGAACAGATACGCATAACAGCATATATATTGAAACAGAAGTAGAAAACATACATAAAAACGCAGACAAGCAAGTCATATTTTAAAAATATTTCATTCTTTTATGTGACAAATTTGAAGCAGGAAGACACAAAGATTAATTATTGTTTTCATTTTGAAGGATTCTAAATCTTCCTCAAGTTTTTAACTAATTCACTTTCTTTCAGCCGCTCAGCAATTTCACGCCGTCAGGTGTGACTGAGGAAATTCGGCGTTATCGAAATACGTCTTCTTGCCACTCAGTATTCGAGATGCACCTCGCTGCGCCAACAGCACACGTGTTCTTTACCTCAGCTTTGACTGGAGTCCTTCGTGGGCGTTGTAGCTGGACGTAGAGCTCCGACCAGCCCACCTGGAAGTACGTCGTGCCGACTGTGTGATGGATCGGGAACACCAAGGCTGGCCGTACCTTCAGGCTAACATGCGGTAAGAACCCAGGCTGAAGCAGTACTGAAAGCAGCAGCGTTACGAGCTCAGCTCCCCAGGCTCCTGGCCATCAGAGGTTCGATGAACACCCTCTTTTCCCAGAGGAGAATGGGGCTCTCCCAGTCTTGCAGCGAGGTTTGTACCAGTTGACATCCAGTTGACTGGGGGGTTGGACTAGATGACCTTCAATGGTCCCTTCCAACCCAAACCATTCTGTGATTCTATGACTTGTCTACCCTTGAGTTATTGTGTGATGGTGAGTTTCACTCTAACTTCAACTATCTAGATGACCAACTTGAAAGATTATTAAAAAACCTGTGACCTCATGTCACCTGGGACATATCAAAATATTCTAAATTGGGAAGTTATGGTTCCACGTACACGACTTTCTTTTCCTGCTGGCATCTCCTTAATGACATGTTTTGTTCTGCTCTCTCACCAATTTGAAAGGGACCAGATTCTCCATACGACAAGACAACCACCACAAGGAACCGCAGGTCTTGGCACATGGCTGGGGTTATTAATTTCCTGACGAACAGCTCCTCAGGTCTTCATTGCACTGCGGGCAGAGACTTGGTCATGTTTCACCAGCACCGCAGAAGCTTTTGCTTTTCTCCAGCTCAGAAAGAGAGCGGAGCCCTTGTTTGCTACAGCATCAGATTTGACCATATTTTTCCCAACAGCTCACGTTGTGGTTTAGCTTTAATCTGCCAGTCTCATTTCTGCATTTATCCTATTCCATGGACACATCATCATTCAGGATATGCTTTGAATATATTAAATTATAGGAATTTTTTCCCTCTTTTAACTATACCTTTGGTCTGTAGCAAATACACTTTCAGAGTTCATTTCCACTTTCATGTTTCTGCATGAGGCACACGGGAGCCGGAGCCATGGAGGGTTCCAACCCAACCCCGTTTCCTTCTGCCGTGCGATTTGTAATCTGCACATCACAACCCTGGTTCCTGCCCTTCCTTCCAGTAAAACGTCGCAGGTGCTCTGTTCTGAGATAAGTGGCTTTGGAGATGGTTTTGTTTAGGTACTTATTCTCTGTTTAGTTTTAAAATCATTAATTACAGGTTAATTCCTGTTGTCCTCATTCATGGCTGGGCAGTATGGCCATTTGGTGATAATTTAAAAAATTCAGTGCAAATTTTGTATTGGCATAGGTGCAAGCAATTCAAAAAAAAACCCAAACACCTCTTTGAGAAAGGTCCATTTGCCGTCAGCGGTAATGGAGCGCAGGCTGCGGGGACACGGCACGCGCTCCTCTGCCATGGGTGTGGGTGGTGGCAGGCAGCCAGGCGGGCGTCACCACGCCCAGGGTGGGTTCATGCTGCTTACCAAACGCTTCCAAAAGCCAACATTTCAAATGAATTTAGAAACAGACTTGCAGAAACAAGCTTAATTTCAGGTATGTCCGGCAGTCTGTTGAGGTATGTGGCTAACAACATCTGCTCGTATTTTAACTCACGGCATTACCCCTCTCTGTTTTGTTCCTGAAATTTGCTTTTGTTTGGGGGGTCATTTTGCTTGCAAATCCTGTTTTTCAGCAGTTGATTGTATTCTAATAGAATAGGTTAATATTCTTATGCTCAACAGTTGGAACTAATTTTATTTCTGCCCAAATGCTACAAGTTGAGCTGGTGTCTTTTGGGGAGAAAGACTGCGCCTATATCTTGGACAGAATTTTTCATTCTCTAGTTTTGCTTTGAGAAGTTTTCAATATAAAACTTATCTATATAAATCACTATAGATCTTACATGCAAACTTTCCAGATTAAAAAAAAAAAAAAAAAATCTGCTTTAAGCAGGTGCTTAATTTAAGCCTGACATGTGATTTGCTAAACAAACCTATGACTAAGGCAACACATCGTTTGTTCAGTAGGACCAAAATTTGTTCCTGCGTGATTCATCTATGAGTAAGAGTGATGCTATCTGGAGTTTTAATCTCAGCACAGATTTGAATAATGACCCGTATTTTTTGGAAGAGCAGCTAGCTAAGCAAGAAAATGAAAAAAAAAAAAAAAATCTGTAAAGAATTCTGTGGTTGATATCGCTACCTATTTTCAGCTAGATGAGTCAGTCAGCTATCACATGGATTTGCACAGAAATATCAAAGCAAATCCCACTTCAAACCCACACCGCTTCCCAATATATACTCTCACTCATCGATCCCAACAAACCCAGGGAAGGTATGTTTGTCTGAAATAAAAGCAGAAAAGATCAGAGCTACAGCAACGATTAACTTAAAACAAAAACTCTAATTTTCTGTCAGACTTCTGCCTAGGCTAAATTACAGCTGAACAGAGAAAAAATACGCAGTCAACAAGTGACATTTTCTCAGCTCAGTAAGTGGAGTCTTTATGACACGCGCAGAGATCAAGGGAGGCAAATTGTTTTGCAAAATTGCAAAAAAAAAAAATTTAAAATGACAGAGGTGGCAACTTGTGCAAATATTTTTTAATAATAATGATTGAAAGAGCTACAGCTGTCATGCAAGGCCTGAAACCCAACATACTTCTTCAATATTATACCCTCATTGGGATATAAATACGAGATACCTCTGGGTACACGAGAGAAACATCATTTGTGGTGGTTCATATTTTGAAACATGAAGCCAATTACTGAGCTAGAAGGAAACATAACTCAATCTAAATCACATCTTAGGAGAAGAGAAAGCTTTGGCAGACTTTCATTTTTTTCCAGAATATTCTGCAATGTCTTGCAAGTTGCTGGCATATGTAAAGTCCTCTGGAAATTAAAAGGAGGATTTAGGCAATATTTTTAATGCTATATTCCAAATTGCAACTTTTACACACAGGAAGATGAAAAAACTTGTTGGTTTGAACTTTTATTTCTTTTATTGACCAAAAAATCCCTACAGATTTGTAAGTCCTACCGTCTTAGGACATCTTACTTTTCTCCTATAGTTTTTAAAACTCTATAACTGAAGATGATTCGGACCTCCCCACAGTAAAGAGGATTTAGAAAGTAAATGAAGAGGAGAATTGGAAGATGACACGGGGTCGTCTCGTTCTTCAAGTGTCTGCTTCAAGGAGATGAGTTCAGCTTTGGGTTTTTGCTGGGAGCCTCCTCACGAGGGAAAAAGTTTTCTTCAGTGCCAGACTAACCAGAACGGGCGATTAGGATAGCAAACACACCAAGAAATTGCTACTTTAGAGAAAGTGATGCAGAAAAGCTGCTGCTGGTGAAGTGCTGGACAACAGAGCCAGAAGAGGCGGTGATGTGGTAGGGTCAATACCTCCAGCAACGTAAGCAACACCAAAAATCAGCTCAGTGGCACCTTCTCATTTTCCGACTGTGCTTTTATTTGGACAAGATCACACAAAAGAGCAAATGGTTGAGAAAATAAATCAAGTCCATCTGGCTTTGGTTGAGAAATACCGTCACCAATTACTTTTGGTGGACAGCAGCTCTAGTTACGGATCAGGGCTCTGTGCCCTGTAAAAGATGCTATTCAACAAAAAAAATTGAAGCCCTCAAAAGATGGAAAATATGAATGAGGGAAGAAGACATACCATGTTTTTCAGGAGGAATATGGACTGTACACCACAGCTTGTTAAGAACCAGCTGGAGCTGTGCTCCTGAACGCCACGTGCCTACAAATACATTTCTCTCGTTACCATGGGCAAATCTGCGCGCTCAACGAGGGGCACGTTCCAGCACAGAGATGTCACATTTCTGCCTCTGTCCTAGGAGTAGGAATACAAATGGCACGAGCAAGGCAGTCTCCAGTCCAGTATAGTGCCATATACTAATTCTAGTTCTAAATAAAAATTTGGGCTAACAAAGTATAATCTCGCTAAGTGGAAACAACCGACAACCTGCTATGTACGTTAGTTGATTGCAACGTGAGCGCGAGCTCTAGGTACAGCTCAGGGTTTAAGGGTATTGAGGAGAGAAACAGCTACGTACTGGTGTTATTTCAGCACACTGCTCAGATCGCTTCTCAAACGCCAGGTATAACCGATTACTGAATTGGGCAACAAATGCCTGTCAAAATGAACAAGTGGTTGGAGGAACTGGCGCAGGGAAGGGGATGAGAGGCGGGCGGCTTGCTTGCTCTGCCAGAGGGGAAGTCGAGGAGGGGTATGGCTGCTGGCTGCAGAGGTATCAGCGACTGAATAGAGAGAGAAGCTGAACAACTGGCTCAGAAAACGAGCAAATGGATGAAAAGCAGCTTTGAGCAAACGTAGGTTGGAAACCAGAAGATGACTGCTACTGTGGGATGATGTCCCGATCAAAACAACGGGAGGAAAAAGTCAAATACAGTCTTATGGAGCTTAAAAACATAAGAAACCTCATTCCATTTTCCAAGAATTATTAAAAAACCCCACAAACAACTCTGTGGGCCTGAGAGTTAAATGCCGCGTGATTAGTTTCAGCTCTGTAACACACGTTAGTGGCCGCGTTTTGGGAAGACCCTGAGTGTTACCCGTTCCGATCATCTGAGTGATGCCCTCACAGCTGGACTCAGGGGGACGCATACCGATGTCTGAACTTACGATGAAATCTGCTGTCCCCGTCATTGAGAAGAGCACGGAGCCGAAGGAAGGGAGCACAAAACCCATCTTCGTTTCCATTAGCAAACATTTTTCAGCAAGTGAAGTGGTGAAGCAGCCTGGCTGCTGGATCACTCACTACAGCTGTAGAGCGTGAGCTGACTTTGTGTCCTGCAGGACATGCTGCCTCGCTGCCCTTCTCCTGGAGCCCGCTGGTTCAGGAACATAATTAGTTGTCTATTCTATGACGCCAGCTTCCCAATGAGAGCCGCGGGTCAGGAGCTATTTTGGGGAGAGGCACCACTCCCAGCCATCCCCACTGCTCCCTCTTGGTCGTACGCTTGGTCTCCAACCCCTGCCCCTTGCTCATGCTGCCGAGAAGTCTTCTCCTGGTTCTGACCGGCTTGGGGAAAGGGTACATTTGCTCTTCTAAAAATACTTGACATCTTCAAGATGTTTATCTCCTAAAAGTTTTAAGATCAAAATCGATAAACCCGTTACGCTTTCCTTTCATTTGGTAAATAATTGCGTTCATTTTGCTGCAGGTTCAACTCTCCTCGTGACAGACTCCACTCCCTGTTGCTGTTTAACCCATCGTTTTATTAGGTACCGAGGTCACCCTTAGCAGGCAGTTAGTAAGAGGATCCCTGTAGATAGTTAATGGCAACATCTTAATCTGAAAACTAATTAATAGAAAGCCAACATTTTTATCCTTTGGGATTGAGCTCAGTTTAAAGCTCTTGCTAACGAAGCACAAGAAATCATTAAAAAATATGCAGAGATGCTTTGAGGTTTGTTAGAAACCAACTTTGCCCATTGGATGTTTAGGTATTGCTTAGTATGAAATTATCTTTTCAGCCTCAGCTCTGCGAGACAAAAGCCAATTTTTAATCATGCACACTACGAATCGGCTCACTGCTTCACAGAGCATCACCTTAAACGTGCAAAGATGTTTTCACGAGGCTGAGGGCCTGGCCAGGCGATGGGAACGCGCCCACCTCCGGGTGGGATCTGCTGAACGAGGCCACCCGAGCTGCTCCGCTGGGCACCTCCCATCTTAGGGCAGATTCAGGCTAGACAAAGAGGAAGATATTTTTTACGCTGAGGGTGGTGGAACACTGGCACAGGTTGCCCAGAACATCCCTGGAAACATTCCAGGCCAGGTTGGCCGGGGCTCTGAGCAACCTGATCCGGTTGGAGATGTCCCTGCTCCTGGCAGGGGGGTTGGACTGGGTGGGCTTTAATGGTCCCTTCCCACCCGAACCATTCCGTGACCCTACGATGAGGAGGGTGAGCGTGCAGGAACAGCAGAGCGAGCGCGGTTCGGGGGACAGACCTGATAACATCTCGTTGTACAGATTCCATAATTAATTTTAATTTACTTAATTAAGTATTTAGTCTTTGGGGAAGGAAGATGAAAAAGTTGCTTCATAAACTGACAATGGGCGATTGTTCTCGGCTCTTTATCCTGGAGGCACGCCGGATAATGGGAGCTATAGAAATCCTTGGGCAGATTGATGATATCGAGTAGCTCGGAGTCGCGCGGCACAGGCGTCTCGTGCATCTGCAGAGTAACGGATACCTCCTCGCTCTTCTGCTGCGCGTCACCGCTCTCTGCTTTTGCAAGGAATTAAACTGGCTTGGAATGCAGCTCCTGGGGACAAACGTGACAACGCTGAAATAAAGAGAAGAGAAGAGAGCGGACAAATTGGACTGAATTGCCTGTCTCTTGCGTGGGCAAGAGCGAGGCAATGCAAAATAAAAATGCGGAGACATCGGTAATTTCTGATTTGAGGGGGGAATTGAAGAGATTTTGATCAGGACTGCACTCTCCCCGCACACCCAGAATTCGTTATGGAGCGACTCAAGGAGACACCCAGGGTAAGGTCACCGGAAAGCGCCGGATCAGGAGGCGCAGCTCTGGAAACGGCCGCCAGTTAGATTGACCTGACGTCTTGGGTTCAGTGCACGGAGGCTTCGTTTCAGCTGGAAAAATCATCCCTTCCTCAAAAATTAACGCGACAGACAACAGAAGTGAGGGAAATGATGTTATTAAAATTCCAGTGCGGAAATTCCCAATACTTTTCCCCAGCATACATAAAAACACAACGACACAAATAGAAAAGAAAGCCAGCAGATGCGGTGTCATATGGACTTGCTTAATGGCAACGCGTAGCCTTCCAAAAAAAGATTTACATCCCCGTTCGTACCGAAACCTGACATTTGCGTTGAATAATTCATCGTTTGTCGCTTGCTGTGCTTTGCTGCCTGTCGTCCGTTCCCGTCAGCTCTGCTGTGCGCGAGGCAGGTCGGTTCTAACCGACGCAGGTACGTTGGTTGTTACTCCGTAAAACGTGGGGGTGCGTTCAGCTCAACCCACGTTAGAACTTCCCCGGCGAGCACTCTTGGCCTATAATAGAAATGCTCTGCACAGATTTAATTCGCACCATTACTGGGCTCCGGCCTAATTCTCCCGCAACTATTCCAGCTATTTTAACAAGAATCACATGTCGCTTGGCCGCGCGGCTCCACGCCTACACGCGTCTCATGTGAAGGCAAACTCATTCCACCTCACGGTTGGCGCAGGCTCTTCCACCAAGACCTCCCGCGTCACAGCCGTCCGGCACCCGCCTCCCTCCGACCCGAGGGGAAACGGGGAGCGGCCGGAGGGTACGGCTGGGTTCAGCATCTCCACAGAAACCTGCCAGAGTGGGTGTCAACGCAGGACTTCGTGTGCAATTTCTAGAAAAGCTACTGCCCCGTTGCAGGTTTTACGGTTGCAAATTCCATGCTTGTACATCCAAAAATCTAAAAAATTTAAAACTTAATTTTAATTCTAACATTTTATTTTCTGTTTTAATTATTCCACCATAACTAACTTAGGAATTATGAAGGTTTAGGCAGGATCAGGTTTTGCCTGCCGTTGTGAGAGAAGCCTGCGGTGGCTGTGCGGCCCGGTGGGCTCCCGGTCGCTTTCCTGCTGTTTTCTCAGGGAAAAGTTTTTTAGTTTGTTCATTCAGACTCACGGATCCAATCCACAAACTCAAACCATGGGTATCCAGTAAGTCTTTCAACACTTTTTTTTTTAGATTTAAAATTCTACATCTGAATATCTGAAAAACAAAGAGCAGGCTTGAGACAACTGCACACAGGTAATTAATTAATTGGGCAGCATTTTCACCGGGATAGCTGGTTTGGATACTGTGGTGACACCTTTGTGGCCAGGAAACCAGTTTTGCTCCGCCGGGCTGGTGTTTTTGGATGTCTTTCTGTAGCGATATTGGGAGGAAGAATTACAGGTTCTCCTCTTGTTTTATTTGTCTGAAGTTCTTAAGGTGTCTGAGACCCAGTCAGGGAACTACAGATTCTCCTTTTGGATAGAATGGAATAGAAAAGAATAGAATTGAAAAGAGAAAAAAAAAAAAGAAGAGAAAAAAAAGAGGAGAAAAAAAAGAAGAGAAAAAAAAAGAAAAGATAAAAAAAATTAAAAAGAGGAAAAGAAACAAAAGAAAAAAGAGGAAAAGGGAAAAAAGAGGAAAAGGGAAAAGAGGAAAAGGGAAAAAGAGGACAAGAAAAAAGTTTTCCTTTATTTTTCAGGAGTAAATCTTCACTTTTTTCCTCAGAAGCAGAGAGTAGCTCCCATGACTGAGAGCAGATAACAGCAAACCCCAATACTTTTTGTTATTTTTGTGACTTTTTCTCTTTGCAGAGAAAAATCAGCAAGAGGAGCAACAAATTACTTTCCTGGAGCCGAAAACGAGCGGTATGTCTACCGGGAGTTAAGAACCGCTTCTCTTTCATAAAGACCTGAAACGATTGTGATTTGATGGGATGGAAACTTCTGAAGCAGGATTTAAGAAAAGTCTCCTCCAGAAATCTGTTTTCCATCTGAAAAGTTGGAGGCTCCCCGCAGCACAGCCTGCGGCAGCCCCTCGCCCACGTTCACACGCTGCAGGTACACGGGAAGCAGAAATCATAGAATCACAGAAGGGTTTGGGTGGGAAGGGACCTTCAAAGCCCACCCAGTCCAACCCCCTGCCAGGAGCAGGGACATCTCCAACCAGATCAGGTTGCTCAGAGCCTCATCCAGCCTGGCCTTGATTCGGCCGAGTAGAAGTTCCAGACGTGGTTTTTGAGCCAAAACCATTTATTCTTCTGTGTTTTTAAGATCCCGCTCTGGGATTTTGCATTGCAGCCATTGTACCTTGACACTTCCTGACCTGCGCAGTCCCTCACGACGGTTGGTTTTAATTAAGCCGTTAGGTATTAACGTTGTTAGCGAAGCGAAGTCAGGACTCACCTGTAAACGTTCCGCGCCACGGGACCAGGCTGGGGACGCGGCTCTGATGGGCTTTGTCCTCCCACCCCGCACCGTAACCGTGTCTGCGCCCTTCCAAGCCGGACCCAAACCGGGGCCAGACCCAGCTCACCGCTTATCGATTCCTGCCCGCGGTGATTTTAACACCCGGCCGGTTCCGCACCTGCACGGTTCTTCCCCTCGGCTCGTGGCAACCTACGCTACAGCGTCCTCGGGGTTTGTGCACAGGAGTGGGTGGGGACGCTCCGCTCCGTCCAGGGTAAGGATGTCAGAACCAGTCCCATTTCCCACACCTTCTCCAGAATTGAAATTTCCAGAAAGAATTTTTTTTTTTTCTCGATTTTTTTTTTTTTCCCTGTTCAAAATCCTACCCCCTTCTCTTCTGTTGGGGCTGCACCCAATTACAAACACCTATCTCACAGCACGTGAAAACGTGAGAGATGGAATCTCCCCAGAACACGCTTTCGTGGGGGATATTTCAAACCAAATCTCTGGATTTTTTTTTTTTTTTTTTTTTTTAAAGCTTTTAAGTCTTCACATCCAATAAAGAAATGGTAGAACCTGACTTCCCACAGCCCAGCTCTCAAACGCAAAGCCAGTATAACACATCACCGTTCCAGTTTAAATAGCGCCGGGGGGCCGTTCTGGGGTCCGTGCGCTTGGGCAGCGTCAATCCCAGCAACACAAACCTGCCGTAACCGCTGCGTTTGAGCAAGAGCGAACAAAACAGGGCACGGGCTCGCTCTCACTGTTTGCCTCTGGTCCTCGGTAGCGCAAATATGCGATATCCAGGTCGAGAGGCGCCGGCAGCGGGGCAGGAATGCTCGGTGCCGGGGCTGTGGGACCCCAGGAAGCCCCTGGACTCGTGTCCTTGGAGGAGACAAGCTTTTTTTTTTGATAGGATTTTTTTTTTTTTTTTTGAAGCCTTAGAAGTTGATTCAACACCGGTGAACTGTGCCTGCAGTGAATTTTGAACTAAATGACCTGATTATGTGTCCTGATTATTATCCCAATGTGCTGAAACCACTGGGTTAACAGTATTTTTGGGGGGAATCCCGAAACGTGGATGTTTCGTTGCTCTGTTAGAACTGGTAAATAGGAAAGAGAAGGAGGGGGCCGGGGGCTGGGGTAACGCCGCGGATCCGTTCTGCCTTGGATGAGAAGGGGCTGGGTCGCGTGAGCAAAAGCTTCAACGGCCATCGGCTTCCTCGACTTCCCCGTCGGCCGCCGCGCCCGACGGCCTTACCTTCACGGAGGACACGGCCGGCAAGCTAAGGCCAGGCCATGGCATTTCCAGTCTCAGCTGCGAATTCTCTTGGCTTTTAGGCATTTCAATCGACCTCAGTGTTGTTGGGTGCTACTGAATTCGACAGCGGTGCTCGTGGCCCCGGTTAAGACCGGGCGTCCCGTCGTGGCTTCTTACAAATACACAGGAAGACAGAGTCCCTGCCCCGAAGAGAACATCACAGGAACTTTTTTTTCTGGTGATTTAATCATAATATTGACAACTTTATCAAAAATTACAAAACTGATATTAAAAAAATCTCTAATTCTTAGTAAGACTAGAATGGGTTTTTTTTTTAAAAATAGAAAAGCACTTTTATGCTACTGCTCTCCTGAACTCTCCCGTTACAGCCCTACATCGCAAAATACAAACTGCAGCTAGGAAAGGTCGCAGCCCCACGGCAATTCAGTCCACCACGAGCCCTCGACTCTCTCCGCTCCACCAAACCCAGGGACTCCAAAAGGACATCGCATTGCTCACAAACCTTCTGCAAAGCTGATTTAGGAGACACCTGCACGTTCTTTTTAACCCCTAAAACCTTAGACTGTCAGGATAACAGGCCTGGGGCGTCAGAGGTGGGGTGGCTTCTTTTAATTTTTTTAATTTTTTTTTTTTTTAAATCATGTGTAAATTATTGTTGCAGCTGACACCAGGCAAATGTTTTCCGTCACAAGTGAAAATATGAAGAACATCCATTGAAATAAATGAAAATACTTTTTTTTTTTTTTTTTATGGTGTTCACAAAATGCACCATAATAGAAAGAGGAATATCTCCTTTAATTGGAATGTCATCTGAAT
>WHYT01014836.1:57196-147824 GCA_009806455.1 Tetrax tetrax | reverse complement strand
ACAATTTTAGGATATTAAAGAAAAAAAAAAAAAAAAAAATTTCAGTAATCATCTGACATTGTTACTGCAACCTTCCGAGATTTCTGATTGGCTTATCCAGCAACCGCTGCCCCTCCTCGTCATCCACACCACTGTGCCACCCATCCGCGCGGCGCGGCGCCCCGGGACGGCGTCTGTCTGTCTTCACGTAAATACGGATATCACCAGGCCTCTGCCGACACCTACACACAGACTCATGCGCACGCTCCTTTCGGTAAGGACCGGACCAGTAACAAAGACATTCAATGTTATCTAGAGATCTTCCTCCTCTTGGGCTTTGGAGGCTTCACTTGTCTGTCTCCCTGGGGGATTTGGTGGACCTAAAAATAAGTATAGTTAGAAGTTAGCAAGGAATATTGGTCAAAGTAACCAGGCAGTAATTAACGAGCTACAGGATTGCTTGAGGTGCTGCTCTGAAGTGGTTCTGACTATTTCATGCCTACAGGGAATTCTGAATTAAAAGGAAATTCAAGAACTTGGGAGGAAAGGTCGATGCTGCATCTCAAACCTCCGCTGCCTCAGAGAGAGGTCCTGGCCACAGTAATCCCCACACCGCGTAACCGGGCACCGAACCCAAAAGTGCAATTCTCTCAAATTCTCTGAGACAAACCGTTCCACGTCATCGCGAGAGAGCAATAAAGTGAGAGGGAGGTGGTGAGAAAATATTGCTAACGGGGAAAAAGAAGTCAACTGCGGGCCTGCCACAGGACAGCAGTGTTTAGCAAACCCTGTCCTCATTTCATTTTTAAAAAGAAATATTCAATTTTGAGCTAAAAGGGAGATTAATTTGAGCGTGAAACTGCTCCCCATCACCGCCTGCCCGGTAAAAACCAGAGCAGAGCCGGGAGGCGCGGCAGCAGCGCCGGCGTCTGGCGCAGGGTACCACCACCATCTGTCGGCGGCCGCGAGCTGCTGCTCGGGGAAGAGGAGTTGGCAGCTTCGGAAGAGCAGCCGGGCAACGGCAACTCATCCTTCAGCAACGCGCTGAAGGATTTCCCGGGGTCTGCCCCGGGTTCCTGCAGCCCGCTAACATTTGCTACGTGTTTACGGGCTCTTGGGATTAATGCTTGGAGCTAATTAGCTCGTTTGCACACGCTTTTCATTTAAAATGTAGCTGGTGTCCGAACAGCAGCAGCTGAAAAAAACGCAAGTCACAGAAATGAGAACCACTGATTCCCTGCGAGTGTTTCTAGGAATCATAATCTTTATGGAAATAAACCTTGATCGCAAATTTTGTGACCAGATAATTAAAATATCAATCAAGATCACGCGTGCTTGTCTGCCTCACGGAACAACCAGCTCAGCAAATGCAATTACAGCAGTTTCCCCTGAGCCAGTTTCTATCCTAGTTAAAATGCACAGATTTTAGTATTTCTGGGTTTATAAATCAATAAAAAAGGGTATCGGCAGAGCGGTCCAGTCCAGACAGAAGCGGTGGGAAACGGGCAGGGAAGATGCGTGTGCCAAACACACATTCCCTCTTTATTCCCATCACGCCTACAATCAGATCCCGCTTCCCTTTTCCTTCCACAGACAAGAGGAAAACGCACGGCGTTTTAAATCAAGGCTCAACCCCCTTCTGTAAAAGTCAGAACTTTAAAAAAAAAAAAGATTTGATTTTGTTATTTTAAACGTGGTTTCAATATCTCGCTGAGATATTGAGAAACAAATGAGCCTGATGTTGTGGCACTGGTCAGAGAAAACCCTCGGAACATGAGCGGGACTGGAACCGAGACAAATATTATCAGGCAGGAATCTCTCATTGTAAAAAAATAATATAATTGGCAACACTACTAAAATTCTGCAACTTTTCCTATTTGGCAGAATGATTAGACATTTGCAAACAGTTTTTATGCAGGAGAAACACTGAAAATTCCACATTATTTAAGAAAATAGAAACAAAATGTTAGAAAGGCCAAACCAACACTCCCAGTCTTCAACTGACACACACGCAGAAACCCAGAAAAAGCAGATTATTGCTCAGGTGAGAAGAGACTTACATTCCCAGACATTTTGTCTAGCTCACTCATGGCCTCATGTATAGCAGCTTCTACTAAATGGTTGTTTAGCTTTCCACTTCTAGGAAGAAAAAAAATAAATAATGCTGTCAGTAATTCTTAGTAACAGAAAAAAAAACAAACATCAAAAAACTTCATAATACACACGTGAACTCATCAGATGTGCTCTACCTGCAGAGCCTCCCAGGTTGTTACAGCTCCGACAGCAAGATCAGACCCACGTACAACATTATGCAAACTAGAGGCTTGAGTTCTAATTACAGAAGAACAATTAAAGCCAGCACCTCAAGGAGTTGGAAGGTCACAACATCCACAAGACGGCTGAGCACTTCCTGGGAACGCAGCACTTGGTGCCATCGTCTTTACCATCGTCAGCCAGGCTTGGCCAGACTTGGTTTGGTGAGGAGCGGAAGCGGAGCGCTCCAGCTGCTCTGGATTGTCTGAAAGACTCCACGTGTTACCGAACGCGCAGTGCCTGCGTCCCGCGCCGTGTTACACGCTGCGTTCACTTTGTAAACGCGGTTCCGTTTCGGCAACACTTCCACGAAGGACTGAACACGCACGCCGGTGTCTTCTCAAAAAGGCAATGTGTGAGCTGCAAAGTTTTCCTCTTATCCACGGCACAAAATTAAATTAGTTCCTATCGTCTGGGATCTGTCCTTAAAAGCAGGTGTGTATAGATATAAATCTATTTCGAATCTAGTTACGAGCCCCCATCAGAGTATCCTCAGGGAGCAGGGAAGTGCCGTTATCCCTGCCACGGAGATGCAGAAACGCGGGGAGGAGGAAGAGAGCCGCTCGCGTCGTGAGGGACGATGACGGCAGAGACAGGTCCCAAGCTGGCACCGCTGGCTGGGTCACCAGGACCATCCTTCGCAGGAGACGCTTTCGAGAAAAACCCGTCTCTTTTAATAAAGGAAGGAAGATCATCACGTCAGCTACGACGTTCTTCCCTGGGACTGAGAGATTTATAGCTGCTAAAAGCACTGGCCAAGGAGATTGACAAGGAAGTAGCAGAGATGAACGACGTGAGCAGCATTGCCCTACGGTAACTCCATCCCGTAGCTCAGCAAAGTGACCGTCACAGCCATCGGTACCGCTGGGAGATCCAAGGTGGGACATCAGCGGGTCCGGTATTCGTTATTCACAAGGAGATATCCCCTAACACCACACAGCGTTGGTCATCCGAGCTATGCCAGGGCATGAATTGCACAAAAAAAATTAAAAAAGCTAGACCTATGTGATGGTAGTCCATGTTCTCTCAGGAGAAATTCCTCATGGGTTTCTTCACCCGTGTCTTCTTCACTACAGAAGCCTACAACTCGATGCGTAAGTGCTGAGTACTTACACAGGCAGGAAACAGAAACAGGAGTGTTCTACACGTAGCAGTTACAACTAACGCTGAATGTTTGTTAAAAACCTGGACTCGCGTGTAACAAGATACTACGGAGCCATCGATCAGAGAGAAGACCATAAGGAGATTAACAACTTCTCAAATAAATATAAAACAGCACACAGGTAGGAGAGGAAGAAACACCAGAAGATTCACAATGTGACATAAGTACAAGCAGAAACGTGGAGGAAAAACCCGTTCAGGGCTGTAAAGCGGCCGCAGCCAAGGGGCAACCGGGTGCTCCAGGGTGCCTGGGCCATTCGATCCCTCACGTTTCCTTACGGGCAAGCAACGGGCCAGAACCAGAACACCACAGAAAAAGGCCACTGGATGCAGTGGACAGGCAGACAATTCCTTGCAGTCTGCTAAACAGACAAACACAAAATAGAAGATGGGAGTTTTTCTTAAATTGTGCTGTTTATTTCAACTTGGACACCTCTTTCCATCTGCTCCTGGTGTCACCTTACTCCAGTCACGTTATTTCACCCCAGGGACACGAGTGAGTAACTGGGGAGCTGCCAAAAGCCCTTCTACGTTCTCACCACACATCCTTAAACTCCAGCACGAGATTTTGAGGATGATCTTGGAAAAACAACCACCGTTGGCACAAAAAAATATTTCTCTCAAGCACTGCGTGGCATATAAATAGAAGAGAAGCTTACACCCTGAAAGGAGCTGAAGACAAATAATTATTTAATTCCTTTAAGCCTGTGTTCACTGTGCTAAAGACAAGAATTGCAAGCTGACTTCAAATTCTCACACAGATTTAAAGTAAGGGAGGGAAGCACTGTGCTGAGCCCCTTCTCTGCTTAAATACAGCCAGGCTTCACAAATTCCAAAACGTTTCTCAGCAATGGGAAATAAACTGAATTTATCGGAATAAACCTGTGCTCTCCTGCAGCAGCAGCTGTCAGAGGGAGAGGGAAGAGATAAGAAGGGCAGATCTTGTTGAAAAGCGTTATTTGGTCAGAATAGTTGTGATGTAATAACTTTTTTTTTCTGTAAATTAGAAATCCCACACATGAAAGCTCAAACACGTAGGCTGACATTTCACAAAGGCTACTGTAAATATCAGGAGATGCAGTAAAAATGCAGATATCAAAGAACTCGGATGATTATCACAACCAACACAAGGAATTCAGAAAATTAACTCTTCCCATCTGCTAAGCTCCCCAAGATGAGAGTCCTAGGAAGGAAAATAATTTAATTATTCCATTTAAAGAGTGAAGAAAGGAGCATTTACTCACTTTCTGTTCCTTTTTCTGGCTCGGTTGTAAGCTTCTAGACCTTCCGTTAGTGTCTTCAGCTTCTCCGGCTCCACCTGAGTGAAGGTATGAACACCAAACCACATTACCCAGACCTGCAATTATCAAACACCGCTTTTACTCCACTGCGCCACGCGCGTCGGCGCGGAGCCTAACCCTCACCGCGTCCCTCAGCCGCCAGCCTTCCCTTCCCAGCAAGAGAGATCCCCGTACGGCTACACGCACCCTCTCCTACGTGTACGCACATACTATGACTTCTCTACGTGGCCACGCCACTAGCAACGGAAATGCAAAACCCCAAATCACTTAAGAAAACAAAACTAAGAAAGAAAACGATGTATTTTAAACATTGTCTCTACGTTATTTATATGAACACCGCTGTTCCAGTCTCATACTCTGCGCTCACGTTTTACAAATGTATTTTACACCTTAAGAACTACGAGTCTTAACGAGACCTGGCTTTAGCCAGCTCATTTACCCGTCCTGAGAATGGTCTTTGCATTTTTTTTTTTTACTTAAGCGCGTACTTTAGTGATCTGAGTCAGGAATGAACGTGAGCACGCGCTCAACAGCGTTGCTGAGCCAGTATTGAACTGGAAATTTGAGTTCTCTTGGAATCAAGCAGAATTATCACTTTTTAAGCAATCTGTATGTAAACTGCTGCACGTAAACATTGGCACCACTGGGTAGGTACCAGGCAGTGCTAGTATAAACAAAAAACATGAAAGAAAATTAATTATATAATCTATATGACTTCATTTGCATTCTCAAAACATTAGTCCACTTAACTCTGCGTATTATTTTGATTTGGCTCAGTCATTTCTGCTTGGAAAAACAAAAAAAGAGGCAGTTAAGCATTTCAGTTCAAAGAAAATAGATGGATCAATTCCCTCTTCTTTCTCAGCATTGCTACATTTTGCTTGACTTATTTTTTAATCTTTGCATAGCTTAACAAGAACTTTACAGAGTGTTTGCTTCATTAAAAAGTACAGCCTGTCTTCTGACACAAGGAAAATGATGTCTACAAACATAATTTATTAAGCATGCCTATATACAATCTGAAAAAGCAAATTCCCTTTACACCTTACCTTTCAATTACTAAATAATTTACAATTTTCATGATCTAACTGAATTTTAGCGTGACAATGTGAAGTTAACGTGTGAGCAAGTTGTCAAAATCGCAGGAATTGAGGCCTAACGGAACACACCCATCTGGACCAAATTCCACCTCTTGAACTTACGCATCTGAGAACGAAATCGGGGACGCGGCTATTTCAGGAACTGACAAGCAAGAGTCATTATTGGGGAAATCTGCACAGATTTCTGTTTCCATGAAACGGATCATTCTATAGAACGCAAACCAGCTAAGAAGAAACTAAATTGTTCATTATCCATGTCCGTGAGATGTATGTGCATACAGGGAACCACCTCTGCAAAGGTGTGGGGGAACTAATAACATCGTACGCCTTCACTCACAATAAACCACAACAACATTAAATAATACACACAAAATGGATTTTCAGGACACCGGTGCATCACACCTATTGTTATCCGTAGAACTCTGAAAGCTCAGTTTAAAAACCGAGTTTAGCTGATGGAAGGTCCCACTGTGAACCACTTGCCCCAGAAGAATTCCTGTGCAATGCACTGAAACCAGGAACGACCGCTCACACAAGGCCAGTGACTTCTGCACTGCTGCTCTCAAAACCTTTGATTTGGATAATAATCTAATTAATTACTGAATGAAATACACATCTTCCGGTTTAGGATGCACGGAGCTTCAGCCTTGCTTCTTCCCTTTTCCAAAACTGCTGCTGCTACCGCCATTCCCTTGGGTTCCTCTTTAATTTTCCGACAGCGTTCGTTAGGAAACAGAGGTGCGATATTGCTCCTTCTCCTGCCAGGGAAACACCGTTCCGGCTGCTCTTCAAACAGAAGCCTTATTGCATTTCATACCCAAAGTCTTTCACACGGAAACAAAAATCAAATTATGCACGACAGAAAGGACAGAGAACATACAAAGCACCGTGAGATCCCACCAGCACAGCAAAACTCACGTTCCAGTACAGAAGGTTAACATTTGGTTATACAAATAGCTTAAAAGACGTTTTAAGAAAGCTCTGCAGGAAACACAACTCTCACAACTGCTGCTGGGGACCCTCCCCATGAATTGTCACTTCCCAGGATTTTTCTGATGTGCAGAATTTCTGAAGACCATTTGATTTACAAGGTTATTTCTTCTTGATTTTCAAGGTTTGGTTGGTTTTTTTCTGGTGTGGTGTGGGTTTTGTTTGTTTTGTGGGTTGTTTTTTTTTCCTCTTTTCCTTTCTCCTTTTCCTCACGCCAGGCTGCCCAAACATCTGAAGAAGGTCGCCGCCCCACATGGTTCAGCAGTGTCTGGACACGCGTGCAGCCGGCCGCTGCGCAGGGGCGTTCCTCCCCGTTTGCCACCCGAAGCACAGCTGTTGGACAGCACACGCGCGTCTTCACCTCCTTGGCACTTCCCTCTACCCCGCTTTTCAATCTCAACCCCTCACCTTTGGAATGGTCATTCACCCCGTACTTCTTGTTGGTGAAATTTAGACGTACTTAAAAAAAAAAAAAAAATTAAAATTATTATTATTAACTTAAAGGCTTTGTGATGTGAGGGGCGATCCACGCCGTGGGATTTCCTGACGAAGAACTCGAACAGTCTCTCTCGCTGCCTCCACCAGTGCCTTGCCAGGACTGCACGAGCAGCAGCCTCTGCATTTCCAGTTTGCTTCCCCGTTGTACAGAATAAAATCCGTGCCACGGAATATATCACACAATGCTTACAGAATGTACACACAGACAGAAAATTAAGGAAGGCAGGTTTGCACAAAAGCAGAAATTGGGGAGTAAGCTCATAAAACTCTAAGGAATGAAGAATGAAAAAAAAATGTCACCCCTTTACAAAAGTTATTAAAAAATACGCTCTGGAAATGTATCAAACCAGTGGTACAGACCTGGATCCACAGCTTTGTGAGGTTAATACATAAACGCCGCCTTGGAACAGCCGCGCAGTGCAATTACCGCCTTCGTAATCCGCACGAGACGGTGATACCGTGCACCTCCCGATTTTTCCAGTTTCGTTTAATCTTTTCTACTTTGTGGTCTCTCTCATTTGCCTACACTTTATAAACTGACTGCTAACTTGGGGACCTAACCTTTCCAAGGAGCGAGCTCTCAAGCGTTCCAACGCTGTTAGCAAAGCACGTTGGTCAACACTTTCATTCCCAGTGTTCAGACCGGAGCTCTTCGAAACTTTTCTACGGAGAGCAACAGAGAAGCCACCTGGAAGGAGAGGTTCTCAAGTTCTCTCGAGCTGAGGTGAAACCATTCTGGCCAAGCGTTGCCCCAGTTATTTACAGTACCGGTTCATCTCAGACCCGCCGGGCTGTCTGGGGAAATGGCCTCCAGTAACTCTACGACCACGACCTGCAGGAAGGCCAGCCCTGGTTACGCTACCGACACACCAGTTCCAGCTCAAGAAGCTCCTAAACGAAAGATGTGAAATGTTTTATAGGAACTACAAAAATATAATGTTATATGGGCAGTGGAGACCAGAATTAGAAATATTTATCGTAATAAAATAACCAGTAACTCCTTTGTAACTGTATTTTCTGTATATTCCCTGACAAGGGTATGATTTGCTGACCAAAAAAAGAGGATTTGAGTATGAAAGAACGAACTGGAACGCTTTCCTCACTATTAAAAGATGGCCAAAACCTCCTTTGAAGGTGAAAATGTGCATGCATTTCCTCTTAATGAGTCTACGTGTCAATCAGCAAGCCTTTACTTATTACAGCCTCCTCAATCTGCTTAGATCAGCTTTCCTTTTTGCAGTTTTCAACACTTTCAGATATCTCCGTATCAGTTTCTTTGGACGCAGCCAGAAGTTCAACTAAAAACACACTGTAAGTTAAACCATTTCTTGTTAACAACATTTTTTTTTTTTGTGTAGCAACCCTTTTGTGCACAAATTAGTAAAGCATAACCAGGCCAAAATATCACGTTTCATGGCATTGGTAGAGGTTCCTCATTAGAAAACTATGGGAAAAATTCAGTTCTGCAAGCTATAGCTATGAAAAAGAAAGCAATTTGTACTAGTAAAATAAAATAAAATAAAATAAAAAAAAAAGAATGGCCCGAGATAGTTTTGCTAAACATTTGTAAGGGCAGAGGTACAGGTGTATAGAGATATGCACATATATATATAAATATACCTTCCCCTCCTCAGCGTTTTGTTGACATGAATTGTGAACGTCTTCTTCTCTTACTAGTTTTCCAGGCCATGAAGTCAGTCCTTTGATTTGGCCCCAGACCAAGTCGCCAACGTTAAACGTCCTCGGCCTGTAATGGATCAGCTCATTGGAAGAAGGGGAATCCGGGTTCCTTAGGTCATCTTCACTACTGATGCTTTTAGCATCCGAAGGGCTAGGCACACACCCATTAATGCTTTTGGCATTAAAATCTCCATTGTAATGGATATAGTCTTTAACTAACGAACTTTCCAAGCTATTGGAGGAACTTGGAGATTGCTCTTCCAGAACCAGGTCTTGTTTAGAAGTGTTCAGCAACTCCCCAAATCCTCTGTTCTGCTGAGGCCTGTTGCCGTTTATGTGTGCACATCGTTCCACAGTGTTCTCCAGTCTTTCCTTAAAACTCATCATAGTTCTTTTGTAATTGTTATACCTGAAATTCTCCTCCAACATTTTATCGCTTTGACAGTTTCGCTGTGATAACAGTATCTGATGCTGCTCGCCCTGTAACAACGGCAGCGTGGAGATGTTATTGGGCCTTTCGTGACAAGGACTACTATGGATGTGGGTAGAGTGGTCTAGAAACTCATCACATTTCCATCTGTTTATCTCACCGACGGGACTTTGCTCCCCTTCCCACTGTTTTTTGGGCGTGTTACAGCTCGTTGATTTGTAATATTCATACCCATCCCCTTCACTGGCATTTTTACCGTGCTCTGAATTCTTCAGTACGCGCGCTCCTCTAGTGTTCCTTATCCTACCTTCGTGATCAGAAACGGCAACGTTCCTCCCATGGATTACCGCACTGACAGCGCTAGAAAGATTTAACGGGTCACCAATTGAGGCTGTGAAGGCACTCATGGCACTCAAAGCTGGAATGGGACTCATCTGTGTTGTACTGCTACCGGCAGTGGTGATGACCACCTGCACCCCTTTGCTCGCAGCATCTACAACCGCTTTGTAGATAGCGTCCACCGACGCATCACCCTGAGCAGCGACGTTGAGGTTATCCTTTGCCTGTTGTCCAAGAGATGGTTCGGTTCTTTGCTGCAAATCACAAGATGGTTCTTGGAAAGGAGGAAGCATAGTGTTGGAGCTCTCAGGAACCGGGGCCATTCCCATCTGAGTGATCATTCTTTTGTTCAGGACAGCAGCATCCTCCTGCATTCTCACCTGGAAAAAGCGGAGAAAAAGATGGAAATTGCTATTCTACCTGAAGTTTCATTTCAATAGACAAACTCTGTTTCATTTTAATTAAAGAATCAGGATGGTGGCCAGGGTGACTCTTTGTTGCAGTACATAATTGTATTTTGGTCATACATCAGTTCCAAAGTTTAATGCTGAACAAGCTAAACAGAAAACAAAAAAAAAAAGCACAATTCAGAGGAAAACAAAACCACTGGCGCTTAGACCTTGCCTCGCAGATCAAAACAGATGCCTTGCATGAAATGATACAACCTACCACACGCTGCTAAGACTACACTGTCCTCTCCTTCACAGGCTTTGCAGGGCTTTCCTCTTCAGACTGAAGTACAGCACCCTCCTTTTTTCTCTCAAGCCCTAAACACCACCACCAAGGTCAGTATTTCTGTTCTCACTTTTCTTTCGTTCCCTCCCAGATCCTAATTTTTCTTCTTTCCTCCCTACCAGCTGTTCCTCTGGGCTCCTTGTACGTTCCTCGCTCAGTTTCTGGTACGTAGGCCACCACTGTCCTTTTGGACATGGCTACCATTTCCATTTTTTCCCTTTTGGTTATCTGTTCCCCTCGAGGGATCTCTTTTTACTTCAGTCCCTTCTAAACCACACCTGCATCCCTTCGCATTGCAGCTCTCATGCCGGGCACCGCCACGGTAACCCGTCACCTTCAGATGAACGTAACTACTTTTTATATTTCTTGTCACACCCATAGGCAGTGAATGCGACGGCAATAATAGCGCTGTAACAAAAAAACTGTAAAAACCACGGGCAACGTATTTCCAAGAGCTCCTTTAAATACTCACCATTACTGCTTACGTAACTGAGAAGCAAAAAATAGGGAGATAAAGCTACCAAAATTCATACAGAACCAAGGAGAGGTAATAGGCAGTTAGAGGGCTGTGATTTTGCAAAGGCAGTGAAACGTCTACGCTGAGAAAATGACACGTCTTCGGCTTCCCTCCGCAAGAGTAAAAGCACTTGGCGCTGCCGGCGTGCTTCCCTCGTCACGCCTCGAGGGCTGCAGCAGCCGCGGTAACGCTGAGCAATAATAAATACTGTAACTCTGCCTTTATTACCCCTTTCGGTTGCTATGCTGCCTGTCAGCGTGCTAGCTGGCTAGTTCACCTTGCATTATGAAGAGTTCTCTATTTCGGTATCGTTTTTTGCAGTTTGTCATTGTATTTTCATGCCAATGCCTGTCTTCTTCCGTCTACAAAATCCACACCACAGCTGGCTCTTCCATTCAGTTTCAGCAGGAATAGAAGAGGACTGCTACACACGGTCACCTATCATAATTTATTACATTTTTAATTACCGTAAAGTGCTATCAATATTTATTTCTCACCACTGAACCATTAGAGCAGTCTAAATGGGAATTTATTACCATTTCTGCTGAATGGAAAATAGTTTTGCTAAAAATGTATAGTAATTGTCAGAACATACATAGCATATTTTTTTTTCCTGATACACGTAGCGTAACTCTTTCCAAAGAAACTATACCCCATTTCTGAGGAAGAAGGTATAAAATTTCAGTAACAAACGTTACTGATTTGCAAAATCCAAGACCTACTGAAAGAGGCAAGGAATTGTATGTCATATTGTCTTAATCACTCAGAAAAAGTAAAAATCCAACTACGGAGGATATAATTGAACCTTCTGCGAGTTGCGCATTTGTTTAAATATTGATTTCATTTTGCTTTCTACCTGGAAATTCTGGAACAGACACGCCATGGGGTTTGGGTTGTTAGCTGGGCCCGGAATCGGGGGCTGGCCTTGAAAGCCCTGCATGTTCTGATACCCCTGGAGAAGGTGCTGCTGCTGCTGATTTGAAGGAAACATCTGATTGTTGTTTAACAGCGACTGCAGGTGACTCAGCTGATGGTTATTCAAAGTAGTGTTTAGAGATGACATGTCACCTGTAATTCAAACACAGGGAAAAGTAAGTCAGTAGAGTTTTCAGCAGTCAGGAGGAATTCCCTCGACTCAAATTTTAACTGACTGCTACGCAAACGCCTCTGTAAAACAACCCTTTTCCCCTTCAATCTTCTACAGAATGGTCCTCAAGGCATGTGTCTCCTCCTCTTTATTCCTCTGCTTCGTCTTTATTGTTTCTTTCACCTGTCACATCTCCCTGGACTCTCTCTAAAGGGCTCTGACACAGCTGTCCTGGCCTTTGGAAGGGTTCACAGCCAACTACGGCAGCGCGAGCTTCTACGATACTCACAGAATCACGGAATGGTTCGGGTGGGAAGGGATCATTAAAGCCCACCCAGCCCAACCCCCTGCCAGAAGCAGGGACATCTCCAACCGGATCAGGTTGCTCAGAGCCCCGGCCAACCTGGCCTGGGATGTTTCCAGGGATGGGAACAATGAGATTCCAAGATTCGCATCTTGGAATCTTACTCTTAGTTTCCAAGAGTGACTGCTTCAAACAGTACTGGGGTGGTGAGGAGGAGGAGGAGGAGAAGGGAAGAGAGAGAAAACCCAACAAAACTAGTTTTTCATTAACTACGACAAAATAATGTGAGCTAACTGCAAACGAGGAAAGGCTTTTTGGCTCTCAGACATGTCAGCCAACGCTCTAAACTTTTTTTTTTTTTTTAACATTCTAAAGAAACAATTGGATTAACATTTTGTATTACATGAAAATCTGTATACATGAAAACTCTAGTTCTAGTAAAACAAATACATTGTTGAACCTGATTTTATGAAATAAAAAAAGCTTAAAAATATATCAGTTTCCTAAGGGGTTTGTTTGGTTGGTTGTTTTTTCCTTAAAATTGCCATTTGCAGAATCATTGGTTTTCACATGGAAAATGAGAAGTGGGGTTCAGTTCACAGTAGCCATTGAGTAGGTAAGCATGAGGTACTACATTAAAGTACTTCTCAGGTCTTTGCCACTGTTTAATTCCTCCTACGAGTCCCTTTCTTAGGTTACGTAGGCCAAACGAGGAGTACTAACTATAATACATACTCTCAGTAAAAATGACAGGAAAAAAACCCTTGTATTTCAGCATTTTTTAATCACTTCTTTTGTGATGTAGCTGTTTGTCAAGGGAGAGACTCTGGGTTTCTAAACTACAAGCGACAGTAAAAAAAAAAAAAAAAAAACAACCTAGAGAAACGAGAAAACACAAATACACAATAAAAGGCTCAAAGGGCAAGCACCCTCTCTGAAGTTGCGCGAGGACCCGTTAGAGTGTTTTACGGAGAGCGTGCTCATGGTTTTGGCGCTTTTGGTTCATTTGGAACGATGCACTTGGTGTTTTTCACCGGCCGCACAGCCACTCGTACTAACCCTGTGATGCCACACGCACTGGAAACGAAACGCTGCAGCCCAGAGACGCGCCCGGGCTTCCGCCACTTGAAAAACGAAACAAGTCCCATTGCTGACAGAATTTTAAGGTGTGTGTAGTAGGTCTAGGTGGCATCAGAATTAAGAATGGGATATAAAATAATTTCCAAAACCAGTATTAAATGTTACTGAATTAAATGAGAATGTATTTTAAATTTCTTACAATAACAGTTTTTTTCTCAATCAACAAGTTGTAACATACAAATCCTTACCAAAAAAAAAAAAAAAAAAGTATGATAAAGTGGAGTCTTTAAAAATAGAAACTAGAATCCGAAATTCCCCCTCCCCAACCCTCTTTATTTTTTTTTCCTTTTATATCTGTGAAGAAGTTGAACTTACCAAGCAGACCTGTCCCCAGTAGAGGGTTAAGTAGCTGTGGCACCACAGAGTTATTGTTGAGTTTAGCTGGACCAGATGCATTCCCAGCATTATTAGATATGTTCAGCAATGTTTCTGCCATTGACACCACTGCTGTCCCACCACCCAGGGTGGAGACAGACAGTGCTGCCACTGCTGATGATGTAGTGGTTGTGGTAGTGGTGGCTTGGGAGGAGGTGGCTATGGAAACCTCTGGATGATTAGCGGTGTTGCCCGACGCGGAGTTGAGGACACCTCCCACCAGCTGGGGATTCAAGGCCATTAATGCTGAGGCCCCAGAGACAGCGGGGAGGAGCAGGGGGTTAGAAGTAGTGTCAGTGCCCGAAAAGCTGGGTATGGGGTTGCCCAGGGGGTTGGTTAAAAGGGTCTCCACCCTGTTGCTTTCTGACTGATTGCTCGGCAAATGGTCGGGCGGGGCTGTCATCTGCGTTACTGAGGGCAAAGGGTTATTTTGCTGTTGCAACAGATCTGAGATGGTCAGATTGAAAGATGGTAGGGGAAGCATGGCAGCTGCTTGGGCTTGGTTCTGAAGGAGGGTTGCTAGAAGCTGAAAATGAACAGGTTGCAATACCTGCCCATCCACGTCACTGGAGAGAAAAGCTAAAGCAGCATTTACATTCGGGTTGAGAAAACCTAAAGGGTTGAGGTTGACCTCAGACTTGCCTTCTCCTGCTGAAGGCTGTAGTATATTTAATAGATTCTGGTTTAGGAGATGTTGCTGATTCACTGGCAAAGAGATAGGCAGAGAATTGAGGAGGTTTTGATTCAAAGAATGTGGAAGATTGTTGTTTGAAGAGCTGTTCTGCGGAAAATGAAGCGAGTGTTCGTGGCCAGCGAAAGGGAAATCGCTCCCGAGGGGCAGCTGGCTCTGAAGCGGGTTTCCAGCGGCAGTAGTGACTATAACACCATCTTGAAGCACAGATGTTGTCTTTGTGATGGCAGGTTGGCTGGTGCCAGCTATGGCTATTGATGATGACGGTCCTGAACCCCCTGGAATGCAAAAGAACAGAACTGTTAACAGTGTGCTGCCTGCTTGGAGACAACCATCCAAGTTCTAAAGTAACAAGGCCAATCCAAACCAGCAATGTTTGACACCCACGCATGGGAAAGAAAATGTTTTGGGCATCCAAACTTGAGTATTTTTAAAATATGAATGAATCTGTCATCAGCTACTTCAGGCACTACGCGCTGTGCCACAGCTCATCGGAAAGGATTTAACCACACACTTGTATTTTCCTTGAATTTCTTTGACTGGGGATAGAATAGGATTTCATTCATCACACATTTTGATCAGCATAAACCTCACTACAGTTAGTCGTGGACCAGTATGAAATGAACTACTCGGAAGAAGGATCAATGGGGGACACGAACGATGTTGGGTGGAAGAGTGTGAGTACATGATCAAAACGTGGCTGTGAACCCCATGCTCTCCTACTTCCAGCTCTACTCCATCAATGGGGCTTGGGAGAATTATTATTTAAAGCATTACTTTGGACTCCTGAAGAAAAAAATACGACGATGATGATTACATGTCACGATAATGCCTACGATAAAAATCTAATGAGCAAAATATGTTATGGTCACGGTAGGTTAGCAGACAAAAAAGCCCCAGGAAGTTATAAATTTCAAGGAGTAAATAACTGAGGTAGTCTAGGCATATCCATGACTTGGCATGAAATGAAAGGCCAACTGGGTAGATTTACTGTGAGGTTACATGGAAAGAAGGAGAGAATCATAAAGTTTGAGTCTTTTTATACCCCTTTACCATACCTGAAGTATAAAATAAATTACTCATTGTTTTTTACTTAAGGCAGATTCTGGAATTGACAGTGGTCACACACAAAAAAGCATGTGAGAGGACACCAGGAGAATTAAAGCAAGTGAAATCGCCTTGAACGACGCCTTTCTGCTTTGTTCACAATGCACTGGAGAACATTTTGTGTATTAAAATTATATACTGCATGTCTAGAACTGTATCATTATAGACGTATTTAACGATGGTTTTGATGCAATAAAATCATCTTCCGTTCTCAACTGACCTGCCAATACAGCTCACACGACAGAGATCAGAAGGCAGCGATTAGGTCCCTCTCAGAAAGCCCCAATTATCACTTCTAACCAAATGCTATTTGAAAAGCGATATACGACACCACTGTTAACTGGTACATCAAATCTTGCCATCATTTGTAACGTACAATACCATCTTTCAAGATCCTTCACATCGTGACAACTCAGAAAGGTACAGAATTAACACGGTACATGAGGCACCGCGCTGAACTCAGGAGAGCAAGGCTCACACCCTCTCTCCAGGTACCACGATCACATTTCGGGACGGAAATTAAACAATAAATTAAGGTAAAATGAGAACAAATAGTAATCACAAGGCCAAGGCTATCCTATTCTTCTGTGATGAGAAGGATGTTAACAAAGCAATAAAAGCGGTTTCATGACAAGCACATTTCTCCAGGCAGCAGTTTGGAACAAAAAACCAGGGAAGCACTTGAGGGAACAAAAACCCAACCGTGCACTGAAAATAGATGTCCCACTGGATTTCCACTCATGGTTTTGTGTTTTATGCTTCAGATTAGGCAGGAATGGCAGATGCTCTGTATCTTGACACCCCCAGGCCTGGTAAACGCCTCAGATACCTGGAAAACTGGCACCCGCACCCTCCTGGCCTTCTAGCTCAGAAATAAGATTTTGGTGGAGACAAGAAGCTTCTGGCAACGTCTCCAACATGGAACATAACAGAAAAAAAGAGAGATTCTCTCAAGCACGTGCTGACACATCAAAGTGTACACGGCCTACCAAGTTAACATGTTCAAAAGATTTCTCATACATGCACTTCATAAACTCTGGCTACTCAAATTCAATTACATAAATCCCAGAGAACCTAAACTGAGATATAACCGCACACCTTCCTTTTTTAACTCATCACCGAAATATTTTAAACTGCATTTTGAGGCTAAAAGCAAATTCCTTTTTTTTTTTTCCACGGAAAGAAAACACACCCACTTGTAAGAGTTTCCAACTCTCACGCCAAGCTTGTAATGGATGAGTGAGTTACAGAGCTCACAGCGACACACGTTACTAACCGTCAGGCACCTGCTTGCTCACAAAAAAAAAAGGGAAATTTTCAATTTTTTATTTGTTTTGTTTAAATCAGTATCCAAAACTGACACTCCAAGGATTTAAATATTAGGAAAAATCCCCAAAATCTAACTACATATTTAAGAAATACCATGACAAAGTAATTCCTATATGGTTTTAAGAGAAGAAGCAGCTGGACCACCCAAAGGACACAAGGGCCTCGGCTTAATTGTTGAAAAATTGCTTACTGAAGCAAAACTTCGTCACTGCACTTTGCAACATGCTTAACGTGAGGCAGTCTCGTCGTAATCTAGTTTCAGACGGCCGGGTAACACCTGAAAATCTTCGGGTGGCTATTCCTCCTGCTTGTAAACGACCTTCCACATAAAATCTTACTGCCATATAGATACAGATTTCAGGACGTGGTTTAGTAGGCGTGGTGGTGTTGGGTTGATGGTTGGAGTTGATGATCTTGGAGGTCTCTTCCAACCTTAGTGATTCTATTCTCTTCTAGTCTATAAAAACAGGCTACCGTAGCTTAGCCTGTGCTGCAGGAGTAGTCTGATATACTGGGCTTTCTAAGCATGAGTTCATTTCAGGCAATATTTTTTTGGGGAACTCTTTACTCCAGCAATAAGGGAAAGACAGATATACAAGCTTTACTTCTTGGTCGCCCATGGAAGGCTTCCCTCGCCAGTAGAAATCACATTCAATGTGTTAGGCAGCACATGGATAGATTGTTAATTCAGACGTGAGGCGACTATTCTATATAGAGAGCTCTCATGAATATAAAACCTAATTTTGATATTTTCAAGTGGACCTAATCTCAACTTCTAATTTATTTATGATCCTATCTGCCATTCCACACAGGTAAATGGCCACACAGAACAATGTCTGGTGTGAAGTAAGCCTCAAACTTGTAAAACTATTGCTAGGTTTTTGTCAAACACCGCTCTGATTTCTGTCCCCCGCCAAACACCGCTTCTGGAGATCTAACCCGAGAGGTCTAGGGTCCATTCAACACTTGCCCTTTCTGCAGATTAATTGGGCAATTAGTTAATTGTTGCTTGAGGGAAAAAAAATCTTGATGGATTCTGAGTAGGAGGAAGAAAATGTGTCCTTATTTCAATCCAGACTTAAGAAGTTTGGGAGCTGAAGAGACGATGAGCAGCCAGACTTCAGCAGGAAAAGAAAAACAAGGGAAATGTTCTCCCCCAGCTTCTGTTAAATCTGCCTCACAGAACACCACAGTAGGAACTGGTGTAGAGAAGTCCTGAATTGGGGAGTAGCTAATACAGTATTTACAGCTGCATTCTGGGACAAATCCATCTCCAGCAGTAGACTAAACTGCCACAATACGATTGCTGGATCTCTTCCAAAACACCATCTCCAACATTCCAGATGAAGAAATGCATGCACATCCATTCTCATTAAAATACAGCGCTGCTAGACATCTTCTGAACATTTGGCCCCCGTCCAAAAGACAAAATTTCAATCGTTTACTTCTTCCCCTTTATAAAACACGTAAAATTTCCATCATTGTTACCGAGAGCGCTGCACCAACGTGGAGATGAGCAGTCCTGGTTTTCTGACTCAGAGAAGAGAAGTCCTTATAAGAGGTCTGTCCTTTCAAACCAGGCTGTAGCAGTGGCGACCTGGAACCGACTCTGATGTCTTTTGAGGTCCGCCATTTATTCCAAGTGGTGTCTAGACCCATACATTGGATTTACTAGAATTTTCAAGGAGGGCAGGATGACAGTGGAAACCAGGTGGTGGGTGTCAGCTGAAAAAAAAAAAAGACCCCTACACGTATCAGTCGTCTTGGCCAGCAGCGCTGGAAGGAAAGCAGGACTGCAATTCTGATCGCTTGCATTTTCCTCAGGCTTGGAGAAGGATGACAGCCAGAAGTAAAGAAGATGAGCCACCAAAGAGTTTCCACAGTGCGCTAGCTCACCCAAAACTCCACCGGGAAGCCCTTCATTATTACTGCATCCAGGCTTCAGGATGACAGTTAGGAAGCTTTTGGTGAGAAACGCGAATAGGAGTTGAAAGCTAAAAGGAAATCACAAGTTTGATTCCAAGGTTCATAAAAATATGGTATTTCAAATCCTGGAAACCCACAGCATCGTTAACACGTTAGCTCAGTAAACAACAATCCTTAATAATCAGAAACTCTTAAAAGTAGAATGAAAAAATGATGAAGGAGTTAGACTAAAAGCCGTAAAAGCCCAAGAAGAACGCTGGCTTCCAGCTCCTGCAGACAGAGACGTCTGCCAAAAGTTCTCTTGCCAGTTGTTGAGCAAAAGGAATTGTCTTTGTACTGCAGTGAGAAGAAGAAATACACAACGCTGGAAAAGCAGATCTATTATTCTCTCAGAGGGTTAAATAAATGTTTTGGGAGTAAATAAATGGAAATTGAATAGGACATACATTTTTAAATTATTACTTTGTGGGCTACAGTATTTTATTTAAGAGCATTATTTATTTTGTTTCCTTTTGAAAGCAGGTTTGTTTTCCTGTGTGGATTTCATCTGTGTTCCTTTTTTATAAGTGGTGCTGACAGGTATTCTTAAGCAGACGCAATAAAATAATGGGCATTACGAAATCACCTTGTGATTATTCACATACTGTGAATAACGCTCAGCTTCCTCACAAACCAAACAATTTAAACCGAGAGCAAACTGTCGTAGTCTTCATAGATCCTAAAAGTTCTTCCACCAAATTAAAGAATGTTAACTATCTATGCATTTTCCTAAAAACTGCAGTTAAATATACCGATTAGGAAATGATAATGCAAACAATATTTTACAATGCATTTCTCTATAAGAACCTATCCATTATGTATTCCAATATTTCCGTAGTCTCAACAGTACATTGCTGGAATTCGTAGAATAAAAGTAACCAATAAGTCAGGTGTATTAAGCACGAGGAAACTAGAAGTGCGGAACTCGCTCATTAGGCATTAAAACATTTTAAGAGTTGAAAACAAATCAATATTTCATCAGTCAATTATATATACCACCTTCTCAACTCTCACTTTTCTGCATATTCAATAAAAATGCAGCTAGCCTAATTTTATATTTTATATTTTCTTTATTGCTTTTTAGATATAGACTATTTCAAGTTTTTTAAACCCGTGCCACAAACTGACATTCACCTCCTTGGTCGCGTAATGAGCTTCTTGCTCAAACCTCCGCCACTTCCATCCTCTCCTAGGGTAAAACTCAATAGTTCTACAGAAGACATCTGCAAAGTTCTTGCAAGAAGACCCAGCGAGAGTGGAAAGTTTCACTTAGGAAGGTGTGAAAGTACAAAAGATCACTTCGGCATCGTAATTACTATGATATCTCAAAGGGTTTGTGCAACTTCTACCGCACGGGGTGACCAATCCATGCTCAAGGCCTCCAGGAGCTACTGCAATGCCCATTTATCGGCTTGGAGACAGCTCGCATCAGTGGCAATATTTTTAAATTAGCCATTTTAAGGGGCTTAACTTCCCCAGAAGTATAATTGTTGATGGCAGTGATACGACCTCGTATTCCTTAAAAATGTGAGATAACATGTTCCTGCTTTAACTACATATTCCATCACTTACCTACACACTCAGAACCAAGAGGTATACATTTTTATAATTATATTCTCTGTTTTCTTTCTGGAATGGAAAGCATTTAAGATATTTATCTGGTATCACATGTATTACTGTGCTTTCAATTCCAAAGAAACCATAATTCAGTCGTTAACCGCAAACTACTGTCAGTCGCTCTTCTTATCGAGATCACGCGCCGCCTTGAGACAACGGAGAAATCCTGAACAATGGACCAATAAATAAAATATCCTTCCTAGCCCAGCAGAACCAGTTAAAACCGTGAACTCCCTTCGTATACAACGCTCTGTCCGCACAGAACGTGCTCTTCCGTTGAAGAGATTTAACAGCCCATCCATAACAGCACGCTTATCACCGTACCAGCCGAGCGCATTACCATGACTACCAACAGCATCATGCTGCATGATGATTTTTTTTTTTTTTTTTTTTTTTTTATTGCAACAAACCAGCTGTAATGTCGGCCCTGCTCTCCATAGTGTTTTTCAAACTCTTGCTTTAATGGATTATTTTAAGGAGGAAAATCGCTGAGGGCTACAGCAGGCAGTCTCTGCATCTTCTGAAAAGTGACTTAGCCAAGAATGAGTCTGTCAAAATTTTGGGGGAAGGGCAAAAAGCCCAAAGCAGTTTCTAGGAAAACAGAAATGCTTAAAATTAGGCTTTTTTTTTTAAAAAAACACCTGATTGAATTTCAATGTTGGCTCTTCTCCTTGCCCCTGTCTCTTCCGACTTCTGTATTTTACCATCACTGCTGTTTTAAAATTACTTTGGGAAAAGTGTTCTTACACGCTTAGCTGTTAACAGAGAGCAGAAGGAGTCCTCTAGTAAAAATCTGTCACGACCACAGCACACAAATGAAGGAACAGTCTTTCAGTGTTTTCTCAGCGCTGGCGCTCAGTCTGATCTCGCCCTGTACCATTCCCCCATTCACAGCTGTGGGAGATGCATTGAAGATGAGGTAAAACATTTTACTGTAAATCTGGGAAACAAAAATTCAAGATAAAACATTATTTCTTTCAATAGTCCCCATTCCTCCCTCTAGCAAATTCTGGAGTTGGCCACTGGTTCTGCTTAAGGATATGTTCGGAAGGTGTGGAGATGTAAATGTGTATGGGAATTCTCATATAATTAATTCAGTTTTTCTTCACAATCATGTGTTTAATAAAATAAGACCCAACTTTCTGCAGTTTTTATTATTACTTTTACAAACCCTCTAACTTTGAATAATATAAATTCCTAGAAAAATGTACGGCGGTTAAAACGCTACCCAGACAAGAGTCTGGTTAACTAAAAGACTGTGACTTACCAACAACTTCAAATTACAAGAAACAAAGGAACGCAAGAAAAACCTAGGCTGTGTGTCTAAGCAAGCGATGCGCTCGGTAAGCGGAGCTCAGCAGAGCTGAACTTTTAATCTTTGTACATTGATGATATCAAGTCAAGGACAAGGATGAAGGATGCAGTGGCAACGTGGAGGTCTACGTAACTGCGCACCTTTCACGACCAAGCCTCGCACGTGGAGCACCAGGACACGATCCCTTCGTAATCCTCGACAAGCCAGGGCTCAGTTAATTTGACCATTTCTCATCTTCACTCACCAAAACTCAACCGGGATGCCTCACATAGCTATAAATAAATTATTCCTACATTTCCTGTTTCCACTTCATCTAAAATTAGAGGCTTACTCATTTCAGCTCCCTGTACTAAACAACCGAGTTAATTAAGCAGAGATTGAGCTGATTCCTAAGTTTTTCCAATTTGCTAGCACTTGCTAACAATAAACATTCATAAATAGAGGTAATTTGAAAAGAGAAATCTATTCCACTTCCACATTTTCCCTCTATTGTAAATCTCATGGGAGCAAGTACGCTCACACCAACTGTATAGAAGTCTATCATGTTAACAATTAAGTTTTACCTAATACCATTGCTGATGCCTACTAAGTCAGTAAATTCCTTTATGTTCAGAGAATGAGAGTGGTTTTGGGCATAAATCTTCTATTAAGAGTTAAAAAGAGCAAATAAATGAGAATATTCATTTCAATGACAGGGTAGGAAGCAGACTTGATGTACCATACATGTCTCATCCTTGCAAATCGTATTCTTCACGGAGAACATTTCCCCCATTCTTTACAGTTCTCATTTGAATAGAAAAATAATCACCTTTTTCTCCCCAAAATAACATGGGAAAACAGAGTAGAATGTTAAAAAGTAGTGGCAGATTTTAAATACAGAGATTCCTTATATTCTGACACCCACTCCCCCTCTCCCTCGGAGACAAGTCCTTCTGTACTTTTATATAAACACAACCCCCCCAAATCAATAGAAAATTTCAATTGGCTTTGTAATTAGAAGAGTAGCTGGTTGGCATCCTGTCCAGGGGTTATTTAAGTTAATAAGAAACTTTTCTCTGACATAACACGCCCCATAAGGGATGGCAGCAAATGCAAAGTCAAAGTTCTACTGATTTTGTAATTTCGTGATACATGAGAGTAATTTTGGGGAGCAAACGCAGAGGCTCCCATACTAGAACATGCCACTGTGCACATTTAATGTTATATATTCTACAATATCCCACCTTCTTTGATGCACAGAAAAGAAGCAAGGGCCTACAGTATGTTCATGACTGCCACCGCATCCGACAGCAGATCTAACTTTCCTTCACGTAACGCTTTATGCTTCAGGTTCCTCACATCAGCAAAACACGGCCACGATCGCAGCATCATTCCTTTCCATCTAAAGCATTCACATTCACAGCTCTCCCAGAAAATAAGGGAGAATGCCTACCCCCAACTACCAAAAAACCCCTCGCGTTCACAGAAATTAAAATCTGAAGCAAGACTGTTCATAGCACAGGTGGGTATTTTTCACCTAGGGTAAGGACAAATCTTACAGTTAGACTGAAGCGACTCGTTCCTCAGGAGATACAGCTTTGTGCTCCAGGCAAAAAGCAAGAGAAAACAAAACTTTACACATGGCGGAAAAGTGGGACATGTCCCAGAGATCACATCCCATGCTGCTTAAGAAGAAAAAAACAATGGCTGGTCTAATTTGAAATAAATTTTTCTCTGAGCTGTTTCCGATGCTGCAGAGGGAAGGCGATCCGTGATGCTCCACTTTGACTAGCTCTAGCCAACTGTCAGCTTGGCAGAAAAAAAGTCTTTCACGAGTCCTTTAGGTTATTCTGGGATGAAATCCTGATACCGAGGTTACGTTATAATGTTTAACGCAGAGGTACAAGCATCCTGAGCAGTTCTCCGCACTCGCGAGGGTCGGCATGGGAGGGCAGCACGAGGGGAACTGAGCTTAGGAGCCACCAAGGTCAGAAGCAACCACCATTGTCACCCAGCAGACCCTACGCACGCTTGGGTTGTGAAAGTTCTTTCGGACTCTTTCTGTCCATATACTCAACACATCCTCTGGTAGAGTATTTCAACATCTAATATTCTCACAAAAAGGAGACCACTCGTTTCTTTGATCCTGAATTTACCAGCTTTCAGCCACTGGAAGTTGTCCTTGAATGTCTGGCAACAAGGTAAAAATAATTCAGCCCTCCACCTTTTCAGATAGTGCCGCACTATAAAGGCTCATAGGAAACGATAATATTTCTTGACGACTTCTTTCACAGAGCAGACTCCAGGGCATTCTCAAGCGCAGGAGGACCTTGCACCCAGCCCGACTCCCTGTCATCCGGTCTGCTGAGAAGCTCACAGGGTGGGAGGCGAGCTCGACTTCAGCATCTTCACTAAGACAGAGCGCCGACGTTGCCCCTAAGGCTTACATCCCGAGGTCTGATCAGCAACCACCCAGGCCAATTTTGTGGCCTTCCTTTGAAATCTCCAGAATTCCAGGAGTGACCACTACCCAAAATGCCACATCCTGACTCTGCCTTTCTCAACTACACACGGAGCAGAAGCACCCCCAGCTCCATGTATTCCCATTTTTACGTTTGCAAGGATCCACTCAGCTTCTATTTTGTGGTTTTTTTTTTTGTTTTCGTTTTGTTTTGCTTTTTTCAGCATCATTGATCTGACAGTTTGCATGATATCTATGAAATCAAAGCCTCCTTAAAGCCTTCTTTGAGTCACTGTTTTCCAAGGCAATGTTCCATTCCTGATTATATTGCACTGTATTAAAATAAATCCTGTTTGAGTGGGATAGAAACTCCTCCCTACTTAACGATATTTTCCAATTTTCTATTCTGCAAGGTTCACCAGTAAAAATTACAGTTCTGAGTCTCTGGAAGGGATAACAGCCTTTGTTTGCCAAATCTGCCCTTTATTTGTCACTACTGAACTTCCAAACCCAGAGTTTCTCATATTGCTGATGTTCTGATATTTGAGACAACTTATCATTTTTATTTCTATTTGCTATGGTTATTGTATTAGTTCCCTTGCCTTCCCTTATCAGGCGTATATAGCTTTTACTCCCAAATATTTTTCACTTGTTTTCACCTATGCCACCGTTCCTGCACGTTGCATCCCTAGCAGGATTTGCACGTTGAATGTTCACCACACACACACAGATTTTCCACAGTGTGAACTTCTGGACTGATAGCACACGCTAACAGCAAGAAAAAAGAATAAATGAACCAGACTCTACAATAAAATATATTTTAGGAAAAGAAAAGACAAATCCAAAGGCTCGTTTGGAGAGGCAAAGGCTTAATGCATACATCTTAACGCTATTAAACTGGATTCTACCTTCAGTTTGTATCAGAAACCTGAGGGCTTGATTGAAGAGGAATACGGCGTCAAAGGTGAACAGAAAAATTAACACCACTCGTTAGAAAAAATGCATCTAGAATCCAGTGTCCTGGTGGAAAATGGACTCTTCAGAGGAACAGCCCTAAATAATCTATACAGACCTGCTGGTAGCTCCTCCTGTAAGACAGCTGTTATTAAACGGCGTTTGCAACCCCAATACTACAGAACCGAGACACTGAAATCATTAATTTTTGTTAATAATAATTTAATTGAGCATAACTGGTTTCATGGGCTCACACTTGGAAAACTGCAAAAGCTTTCTACTTTCTAAATTTTTAGGTTTCATATTTATTCATTTTAAATTTCATGATACTCATACTGAAAATTACCTGGAAATGAAAGATATTATCTGCGGAAGATGAAAACAAAAGCTAGAACAATAAAAGTTGGTCCATGTGGTTAAAATGTAATTAAAAGCTTAGGCAATAACCAGCTATGTCATCGTGGTGAATCTCAGGATTTTTCCTCTCAGGAACTATTTTCTGATTAGTAGCTATTCTGAATGCTGGCACAGAAACAGAAAACAGATTCAGCAATTAAAATACTTAAAAACAAAGCAAAAAAAAAAAAAAGAAAAAAAGCCACAAACTCAAATATGAACATAAGAGTTTCGTGGAGACATCTCACTCAGCAGCTCTTGAACAGGTGCTTGCACGGCACGTTTGACGTTGCTCAGCTCCGTCCACCAAAACTATCGACCCACCACGCCTCCGTACGGAGAATTTACAATATACCTCTTACCAGTTTTGCCTAGAGAACCCAGACCGGTAGCTAACTTTTATTTTCAAAAGTTATTACTAATGCAAAATACTCACTATTTCACACTCTTTCCATGGAAAGAACTCCTCCATTCTCCTGCAAATACAACAAAATGCCCCTATCTGGATTTTCCCAGCTACGGATTAGATTTCCACCTCACGCCCGAGCCCCAGGCTGCTGCGACGACTCAGGCAGGAGGCTGGATGAAGGTTTATGCATTGTTTTAGGGCCTCACTCCTGGGAATGACACAAAGATAACTGAATCTGAAATTTCGTCTTCAAGAAGAAAAAGGTCTTTTAGGCTTCTAGCCATCAGGGATATTTAATAAAATAATTAATTTTATCATTTAGATAAGAAGAAAAGTGTCAGTTTAAGACTCTATAATTACATTACTGTAATTCTATCCATTATAGAATCCCAGCAGGGTTTGGGTGGGAAGGGACTGTTAAAGCCCACCCAGTCCAACCCCCCTGCCAGGAGCAGGGACATCTCCAACCAGATCAGGTTGCTCAGAGCCCCGGCCAACCTGGCCTGGAACGTTTCCTTGAATGTTTACGTCATGTAAAACTTGTGTTAACCAGTTCCAGTCTGAATTTCATGCCGGAATCCTGAACCTTTTCAGCCCTTCCTCTACCCAGGGTGAATTACTACTGCTCAGCTTCTTTCTTGATGGTCACCAGTGACGCAGCGGCTCTTATCTCACGTAACATTGAGTCTTTGCTGTTCTCTGGAGGGCAAGTTAATGGAGTCCAACGCTGCGACAACTTCACAGCTTGCTTCAGCTATGCAGACGGGGACAATTCAGAAGAACCCATACGTACCGCTGGTCTCCACTGAACTCAACCCAAAGAGTTCCTGCTAAAGGGGTTTTGCAGTGTGCTTAGTGGGACAGGGAAGCAAGCTCCTAAGGCAAAAGCAGACCTTTGTTCTGTTCAGAAGAGTACAAAGTCTCAGAAGAGACAGACTGTGTCAGGAAACGCTCCTCCTTGTCAGCATGACAAGGCAAAACAGCCGTGCAAGGACTAATAGCTGCTTGCCTGCAACACAAATCACCAATAGCTAAGGAAAAAATGGCTTTTTTATCACAGGAATGGAGAGAAACCCTTAAAAGTCATCAGAAACCATGACCAGCATAATATTAGAAGAACTGTCACAGGAAGGAGGCCAAGATGATTTTGTTCAGGAAAAGGGAGATATATTTTAGGCTACCACTGTTTTTTTTCCCCTCATTTGTTTTATTTTCTGAATGAAAATAGGCAGAATTTTCATATTGGTAAACTCAAATGTAAAAGTAGATACGTAGAAGGAACCCATTTAAAAATGGCAGTCAAAGAGAGGAGTATCCTGTCAGAAGGAAACGTACCTGCTTCAGGACTCGTTTGATTACAGCTGCTAACAATGCTGTTTGGTAGCGCTGGAGTGGAGGATGCCTGGATTCTCGCCTGAGGTGGGTTCGGATGTAAGGAGTTTCCTAAAGCCATTCCTGCCTGCCCGAGCATCCCGCAGTTCCCGCTAGCCTGCATCTGATTTATCAAACCTGCAAGGTGGTTGGTTGTGCCCGGGCTAGTACCGTGGACAAAGTTAGTGTTTGTGTTCTGGCAGTGCACGCTTTCCCCTCGCAGGGGTAAACTCTGCGCCAGCGAGTTCTGGAGACTGCCAGAGTTCAGACCGGTGTCTGCAAAATGCATCTGGTTCCCAGAGCAAGGCAAAGCAGTATTTGAGCTCCCACAACTGGTGGTACTATTGCTGCTCACGTGAGAGCTCTGACAACTCATGGACTGAAGTAGCTGGGACATAGAACTGATGGGAAAGGAGCTTTGACTTGGCTTTCTTATCAAATCAGATCCAGCTTTGGAAACTCCGGAACTGTCCAACTGAGACTGCCTCAGCAAACTCAACACCGTGGTGGTCGGCTGCTTTCTCTTCCTCAGAGGGTCTTTCTGCTGAGACATCAATTTATCTCTCAGTGCTGCTCGCCCACTTTGCCCTTCGGTCGTCGGTAGAAGCACGTTGGCAGCAGGAGGGAACATGGTATTTAAAGTGCTGTGTCCTTCGTTGTTGCCACCGCTGGCAACGGGTCCAGAATTGCTACTGCTGTTATTGTTGTTACCAGCAAGTTTATTTTGATTTGCTAGCTGTGCTTTGGCTGCTGCTGAGAGTAAACTACTTGCTGGAAAAGAGGCAGCATTGTGCTGGTTCAAGATCTGATTTAAAGGCATTCCCAGCAAACCAGGCTGACTCTTCAAGGAACCACTTCCAGCCGATGCAGTAGAAAAAACTGCATTGTTGGGAGGATTTAATACATTACTCATTCCAGCAATTAATGGGTTAGGGATGTCCTTGTATTGATTAAGTCCATCGTGCTTGGTGGAAGGGCTAGATGGCATAGATGGTCTCGGTGACCCTATTGTTGACCTTGGGGACCTGGGAGGAACTTTAATACCGCTACAGGATGACTGCGGTCCTACCGGAGGCAGCAGGAAATTTCCATGATCTGACGACGTGGAAGAAGAACGTGATCTTTGGGGAGAAGCTTCGATCCTTCCAATCCCGGATCCGATCATATGAACCGGGGACGTCACTGGTGAAGGAGAGAGGGAAGTTGAAGCAGAATGCTGAACTCTTTGAACATGACTTCCATGGTTCATGTGACCGGGTTTTACAGTTGGCAAAGGAAGATTACTTGGCAAAGGGACGACAGCAGGAGGCATGCTTACATTCATCACGGGTACCTGAGAGTGGACGTTTGAATGGAAAGTAGTTGGGTTAATGATAACGGGGTTCTGATTCACCGGTTTGCTAGGAATAGGGTCAAGTATGCCAAGCGGATCCTTTTCTGATGTTAATGGCTTTTTCTGAAGAGCACAAGAAGGTGGTGGGGGAGGGGGGGGCGGACCTTGGGGCGGTTTATGGTGAAACATTGCTCGTGGTATTTCCATACCACCTGAAAAATTACACATGGGTTTTTTCATTACTGGGCTTTTTGTGGTCAAGGTTGGGGAAAGAGGTATATTAGTCCTTCCAGCCATTGCGCAGGATGACTGTATGGGAGAACCATGTAGCATTACTGATGGCGGAGACAGAGGCGTCCTGTTCATGTGAATAGGACTAGAGTTGGGTGCTCCATGAAAACTGGGATTGTTCCTCGTGAAAACATCAGGGCTTCCAAGTGGGTCAGTCCTAGGAGAGATTGAGCCATCTCCGTATATCTGTGATCCCGATGAAGCTGGACTGGGCATCCCACCATGACTGCCACGATACGGAGACTTCTGTCCAAGTTCATTACTACCCAATCTCTGCCTAGGATAGACAGAATGAAGTTCTTGTTGCTGGCTTCCAGCCATTTCTTGCACATAAAGCCTACCCATGGCATTAGATGCCCCTATCATCAACTTGAAAGGAGTCTTACATTCTGGCATCACAGAATTTGTAATTCCTTCATGCGATTTAGTCCTCATTGATCTTGGAGTTGCTGCTCGAGTAGGAACTACCGGAGTTGCACCTGATATTAAAAACACAACAGTTACTGTTTTGAAATCCAATATCACATGTTTCTGTGCAAAAGTACTGCGTGCGAAAATATTCATAAAAGCTAGAAAACTAAACTTCTGTCTAAATAATGCCTACATCACCAAGGAGTTGCTGGAACGGTGCATGCTGCCCTACTGCAACGCGCAGCTGTACAGACCTTAACTCCATACACCATATAAAGACTGCATCAGCATGGACAACTAAATCTTGTGTTTCTGAAGTTTCAAGCACAGTTCCTACCTACCTAAATTTATTTTAGCACAGTCCTTCTGAAACATCAGTTCCTGAAAGTTCAGGGCTTTTTCCCCCCTTTTGTCTTTTTCCTCTAATCATCATCTCCAGTGTCCTCCTCCAGAATCTCCAGCATCACCACTTCAGCGATGCTAGAAGAGCTGGCAGGAGGAGCCAGCTAAACGGTCGCAGGGAAAAGGAGCCTCTGGCACCATCTATTGAGTAGAGGAGGAACAAAACCCAACAATTTAGACTAATTTCTCCTTGACCTACAGAAAAAAGGGTCCTGCCCCAAACGCCGCCCCTGACGAGGACGACTGGGGAGCTGTGCCATACGACTTGGGCTCCGATTTCTATTCGGCCAAGCACTTAATTGCAGAGACCTAAGAGACCATGGCTGTGCAAGGCAGGGTGCAGCTTCTCCGGTGGCTCTGCGTCGCTCGCTGGCACCACGGGGACTGAGTTCCAGTCCTCTGAGTTAATCTGTTCCTGGGCACCGCTCTGCTAAAAATGTGAGGACATACATTATCTCATGTCCTGTATTATTTTACTGAATCAAGGCTTCTCCTGCAGCAAGCTTTGGGTGAAACCGCTAAATTTAAGAAGGGTCTCTACCTTCTGTGTTTGTTTTCAGGATAAAAGCCTTGGGGATATTTGCACACGCAGACACGTGAACCCCTTTACAATAGCAAAATTCCCTGTAAATTCCAGTTTTGAGACTAGACTTTCCTACAAGCAGAAGACCACTTTCCTTTTCTGGCCACTAATATCAGATTTATTTAAAAACATATCTTTTCCAATGTTTTACTTTAAGAACATCATCACAAGCAGCTCCAAGTCTGGTGGACTTGCTGCTCTGGAAATTTGTAATTCAGCTTGCAGTGTGAGCTCAGCAAAGGAAAATGAATGTATTCTTGGCATGCCGCCTCTGAACATGCAAACTTAAAACTTAAGTAATGAGCTAAAGATTTCATTTTCAAACGAATTCAGAGGTGCCTTTAAATTCCCCTACTCACAAAGACCCCATCCCCTTCCTTCCTTCAGCCTGGCCCTAGGAGACAGATGGCACTGACAATCCTGCCTTCATCCTATTTGCTCATCCAGCTACATCATGGCACAAACAAACACATTACCTTTCCCAAAATACAACCGAAGTCTCATTTAGGGGACAAATCTCACGACTGAACTGCAAAATGAATGGATCTAAGGAAATGGTCAAATGTAAGTGTGCATAAATGAAAAGACACTTCGTTTACAAAGGCAATTTATTGGGAAATTTTCTTCTTTGCTTAGTGCTCAAAATTCTGATCAACAGAGAAGGTAAGACTATGTGACTTGTGTCTTTAATATTCAGCTGGTTTTACCTCCTTCATTTTGCTAATTTTTTGGAAACAGAAATGTAATTTAAGTACTAGGCATAATGAATTAAAAAATTAATACGGAAAATGCATAGTAATTTGGAAAACGGCACTTCTCGTTTTAAAAACATAAATTACATTGCAAGACAATTTCAACAAAGCTTTAAAGTCATACATAGCAATTTGAAAATGCAAGAGCACCATCAGTATCTTAGCATTGTTTACTTATCTGAAATTTCTTATGTATTTTTATATCCTTAAAATGTTCCACTTTGAAGTCAGGCTGCAGAGGGACTAGCAGTCAGCCAGCTATTGTGACAGCAACAGAGGGGTGCAAAAGATCTCTCAGATTATCAAGGGCCACTTCCCAGAAGTTGCATGCATCCCAGCACATTAACCATAAATCGACCGAGCTCTGTCTTAAAAGTAAATCCCCTCCTTCGGCCTAACCATTTGGATTTGTAAGACTACGTCAGAACCTTCTCTTGTAATCCTTAGAAAGTACCTAATTTTCAGTTTAACTTCCTGTGCAGCTGGTTTTGTAGCTGTTTCTTTCTGGGCTGACTTTGTCCTTTAGCTTAGGTAGCTTCATTTTCTGGTGCTGCCTCTCCTGATGCCTTTACTGACGGCAATCCTATCTCCTTCCAGTCACCATTCTGCGAGGCTGAACAAGCTAAACACTCTTCTGTGACTTTCATAAAACAGGTTTTGCAGTTCACAAAGAGAAAAGCCTCTGCTCTACTTCAGCCGGCGTGCCACTAGTGAGAACAGCGGTGCAGGAAGGCAGTAAGCGTACGACAGCGTTCGTACTTCTCTGAGACACATTGATTTGCACCATACTGCCACCTGGTACTGCTCACAGGCATCTTTGATCAGCTACTATATCTAGGTCTTTTCTCAATAATTTACAGCTAATAGCTTTTTTCACTAGTCCCCAGGTGAATAACCTTACAATTAACAGGATTTGTTGCTACACCTTTTCCTTCGTTCCAGGTCTCAACGATCCCCCAGTTTTTCAATGTGTTTTGATCTTCCCCTGTTCTGAGAATACCTGTCAACTCCATCCATCAACCAATTACCTCATTTCTGGTTGATGTGGATAATTAAAATGCTAATCCAGGTTGGTCCCCAAAAATAATCCTTGAGAAATTACAGCGGAGATCTTCTCCTGCTGTACATTCTGCCTTGCAACACAATTTCCCATTTAGCCAAGTCCTTAGCCACATTCTAATCCCTTTATAATCACTTTATTCTGCCTCTCTAATTTCCCATGTGACAGAATATCAGACATATTACTACAGTTCCAAAAGATGAGAGCTAATGTATTTTCTTTGTCTAGAACAATCTGATATCTTTTCCAAGAAAATCACGCTCTTAGTCTGGGATAACCTGCTTTTTAGACTCATTTCCTATCTACCTACATCCCTCTAATTACTGCCTCCACTTTTTCCTTGAATCTGTTTACGATCGCACGCGTAGATACCTAAGGCTTTCGGGAGTGTTTTTGTATAGTAATGGTATATATTTTAAACTAGGTAATGAAATGATTCTGCGTGATTTTACTCACTTGTTCCACCACCAGGACTAGTCAGAACTAGTGAAGGATGCGGTGCTTCCATGCTCTTATGAAGTGTAGCCACAGCAATAATTTTCCTTTTATGTATGCATAGTTTGGTGACATCTTCGTCCGCTTTAACATCTTCAGCAGTTCTCTGCTTCACAGCAGCTCCAGGATCAAAATTAAAGACCTGAGAGGAAAAATTCCAACATTGAAACTAACGATTAGAGGCAAACTCACCAAATACACCTAAAACCAGAAATTGTACAGAAAATTAAATTTGCCTCTGTTCCTTAGAGATATCCTACTGCTCATACATTGCCTAAGAGAGAACCTTTACAATAGTTCTCAAAATCATAGTGAATATATTTATATTACGTTAACAGCCATGGAAGCTGCCATCTAGCAAGAGAGGTTTAACACCACTCAGCATGAAGAGCAGGGAGAAAAAAAAAAAAAAAAAGAAGGAAAAAGGACCACATGTGTTTGAGATCGCCCTGTGATTAAGAAGAAAAGTTTACAATTTGTGTAGAGACAATAGCTTCAGCATCAGCTTCACAGTTTTACCTTGTAAGTCAGTGTCTCGGTCCAATTCTCGCATGTTAATGTGAGACTGTTGATGGCAGGTTTCCAATTTAATATGAAAATGTTAAAACATCATAAAAATTGAGTCAGATGTTTTCCATGAGGGGAGAAGGAGGTGGGGAGATTCATTTCATATTTTACGGTAAACCTTTGGGTGTATACCACTTATTTTATATATACAATGTGAACAGAGACCAAGTCATAGCACAGCACATCAGCTGACACAACTGCTAAGGGCTATAGCACAGAAATCCAAAACCACGCTGCTCTTTACCTTGGGAAGAACGAGAGGACATTCTAGGCCACACTTGCACGTTCCATCAGTCAGCAAGTAAGTCTTCACCTGCTCCAAGCAGGACAATAAAGACCCACTGGGACTGTAAAGGAACAGAACTGATGAATACAAGCTATTTGATAGGCCATGACTTGCAGCTACCCTTCCAACAGCTCACACAGAGCTAATTTAAGAAGAAAAAACCCAAAAGCGTGTTTCAAGAAGGATGAGAAAACCCACTCCGAAAAGGGGGAGCAGTAACAGAGCTGTTGCAGCTGGGTCTCTGAGTTGCACAGACAATCTGGTTTCGTTCACCTAAAATGTCAACCCTCTCACTGAAAGTGAGAAATATGACACTGAGCAGCCAGTCCGGTGAGTTTCCGATAAGCTGCACTCGGATTTCTCTGACTCCCACCAGAAAATCATTATCTCCATATCCAAAAATAGGCCACTGGAAATTCTGTTATGGCAAAATCACTAATTCATAAGATGAAAAAAGGTCTCATGTCACAAGCTTCCCCCTTCCAGATTGCTCTTTATTACTGAACTAAACTGTTTATCAGAGAAAGAACACAGTCATTTATGAGGCCTGGCTAAAACACCGGTCCTTAACGGCAGCTGTAAATAGCCCTTACTTTAACAAAACAGCTTAAGTGGAATATTGAACAAAAACAACTTAAGTGGAATGGTTTGGATGACAAAAACAACTAAGAGTCAAAATTCCAAACTATGACAAACTTTTGTACTTAAAACCCAGTGTATGAACACCAAATTCTGTGCAACAACTAAGTCACCTATAAAGGAATATCTGCAAGCAGCACAAAGTTAAGCTGACAGTTTCAATAAGTAATTTATTTGCCAGACTTGCCCTGAAATAGTCATTTTAGAGAGAACTGCCCAGGATAAATATGTGGAAGAGCGATAGTTCTGAGGGTAAGCGAGATAAAAAAGATAAAACAATGGTACAGGCATGCAGGGATGGGGAGCAGGGTGAAATTACTATGTAAAAAAAAAAAAAACCAAACAACAAAATAATCTTCATTTCAGCTATAGGTTTGTTAAACCATGATGCTACCATTATCACATTTTAACTCCGTGAGTATTGCTTGTTCTCCGCTTTGCCTCCGCACCTCCAGCGCTGGCCGATGGCTTTGGGCTTTCCCAACCTGTCCTGCCGACGCACACGGAGCAACCGCTCACCCCAGGCGAGGTCCACAATTGAAGCTGCTTCCCACGGGAGAAACTCAGAATGGCACGTGCTCTACACTGCCCCAACCACAACCAAAACCTCTGTGGACACTTTCTGCGACACCCGAAAAGCTCGCAGTAAACAGCATCCCTGGGAAGATGCTCTGGAGGCAGGATGCTGTTTTATTTGCATCGGTAAATAAACCTAACTGAGCAGCAAGAGTAAAGGTAACCCATCAGAGTCGAGGGTTTTCCTATTTCTAGAATTAAGTAATTTTAAACAACCTTCCTCGGTGTGCAATTTGCCTGGGCAATCTGGGCACACACACCCAGTTCAGGTGCAAAGAGATACTGGAGCCTGGAAAGACCAGACCTGCAAGGCACACACGCACCACACCGACGATGGGTCTGGATACTCACTATTAAATGGCTTTTCTCAGTTTATTGCACCGCTGACTATTCATGAACAGTAAACTGGAGAAGAGGTTTAGGTCTTACTTTAAGGCAGCAGCACTGTTTCAGTAAGAAAAACACCAAGGCTCAACTCAATGCTTTTAGCAGGTAATAAGAAATAGTTAATTAATGGATTCAATCCAAAACAACTGTTGATGGTCGATAGGAAAGCACGTGTGCTTTATAAGGAAGCACAAATAGGATGAGTCCTTATTCAGCTGGGATCATCTATTCTAGTTAAATCACGTCAGATCTTAGGATAGACACAAATTTTCCCTCGCATAGCTTTTGAGTCAATATTGTTTGACCTTTCCTTCTCTCAATAAACACCGTGCACATTTTCAGGGTGGCTGTTCCTTCAGAAGGGCGGTGCAGCACCAGAGCAGGTTACCCAGAGAGGTGGTGGAAACTCAAATCCTTGAAGATGCTGCTGGTGAAAGCAAGGGCTGAGCTGACTGAGCGCTTGCTCGGTGGATGCTCCAGGTCAAGCAGGAGGTTGGACCACTTGACTTGCATTCCTTCCAACCGTGTCCTACCCCGTGCCTTTCACCAAATAAGAGCCATGGACCATACCAAGCCTTCCCTTTCACTGGAACAGTTTAGAGAAGACAATCAAAAAAACTAACCATTGGATTAAAGAGAAAAAAAAAAACCAAACTAACTGTGGGGAAAACCTGGGAAGAGAGCAGGAATAAGCCTCCCCAAGTTGAAAAAGGCAACTGGTAAACTAGGGTCAACTAGAATAAAACCAGTGTTTTGTGTAAGGCAATTCAGAACAGAAATTTTAAGAAAGTCTCCCTAAATAAAGAGAAAAAATATATAAAGAAGGCAGAAAAGCAAATAACAGAATTACACCAGCTTTTACTAGCTTATAAACACGTAAGACCCACGGTTGAAGCAGCAGCACAAGCTCCATGGCCTGCCTCTTACAGCTGTAGAAAACCAAGTTTAAAAACCGTCAGGATCACCAGGTATATATAAACACCAAAGCATTGCACGTCCTGATGCCTGGATATTGAGATGATAGGAGGAAAAAAAAAAAAAAAAAAAAAAAAAACCAACCCACAACTTTTCCTTTCTGATTGATTTTTAACTAATACAGAGGCCCAGTAAATTACAGCTGTAATGAGAAATACAAGGGGAAGGCGATTTATCTTTGACATGCGTATCCCTGACATGGATTTTGTTTGTTTCTGCTAATTGAGAATCTAAACAAGAAATCCTGGAATGCATTTGATCTTTTATGGTAGTTTAGTGTAAAATTGGAGTATGCTTTGACTCATTAAGGAATTTTGTATTGGTAATACATGAAATGTTGTGAAGAAGTGGTTATTTTAATCACAGAACAGTGGAATGGGATTAAGCAAATAATAGACTGATACTCATTTTAGACTTCTGTGATGTAAACCTGATGTACTCACATTTTGTTAAAGCTAACTTTGATCTTGTTTCCAATAACATTTAATTTACAGTCTGTTTGTCTGAACGCATTCACTAAATAGTAATTTCAATGCATTTCTTTGTGACTGTTCCAGGGTGAAGCAAAAATTCCAATAAGCTAAAAAAATAAACAAATGAAATACCTAAAACTTTGGATTTAGGCTCATGTTCCTGCTTTTTCTACATGAGAAATGTGGGGAATCCACAGAAGCAAATCTTGCCGGATAATGCCAGCGATACTGAACACAGAACCTTCACAGGGCATAGAAAAACTGACATTTTCTGCAGCTGCTAAGTAGTTACACCACCTAAATTTCCTTGCAAAAGAGAGTAAGTATACAAAAGTATAATGGAGACTTGGAACATAAACCCAGCTCAGCTTTAAAATCCATATGACAATAATAAGTAATAAAGAACTATTCATGCCTAAAGCAAAATGTATATAAGGATTATAAAATTTTCAAGACCAAGCAATATTAGATTTGCGAGTACGTTCAGGGCATGCGAACGGCACAACTGACACAAGTGAACTTCACTCTTTATCAGCAGAAAAAAAAAAAAAATCTCTCGCGCTTCCAGAAGAACAAGCCCTTGAAGTTCTTGAGTACAAAAGAGTAGCTGAGTCACTAACTTACCACACGTTCCGGCAAAAGTACAGCAAAACCAAAACCGGTAACCACCTGAGAGAAGCTTACCTGATATAGAGCACTCCGCTTTGGTCCACCCGCCGCTGCCAACCAACGGGAACTTGCACTGCTGGTGGCCCTCCATCCGTGTCCCCTCCGTCACACTCCTTTCCACCATTCATTTTTCTGTTTCTGTTTATGAGTCTTCAAAGATATCAACAGTAAGATGATATCCTTTTACTACATGTCATCATGGCCTGCCAAAGAAGGCCATTCAGTACACTTTTCCCCAAACTGTACAAAGTGCATTGGGAGGCTCCAGCTCAGTTTGAAACCAAGTCCTTAAAAGTGGCCATTTTTGTTAATGAGTCACTTTCCCATTATAATCCACATTAAATATGCAATGTTTAGCTCCTTATATATTCATAAGGATGAACTATATAGATAAAAATTAGTGCTTCCAACTTGGGAAAATCATAATTCACCAATCCTCTGTTACCTGTCAGAAAGGAGAATGGGGAAAAGGAGAATTTCTAGTTCAACAGCATGGCTCCAAGCTTGATGACTGTCTAAGATAACTTGTATTTTGTGAAAGCTTGTCTCATTTTTATAAATATGAGTCAGATCTAATACCTCCAGGTATTATACCCTTTATATGCCACATTCTTTTTGTTTTCTTTTTATCTTCCGTTCATTATCCAAGTTGTCTTCTTGAGTTTCTTTCATGACTCCCTGGCTCCAATAAAACAGGCTGAAAAATACAGATATAGAAAACACATGAGCCATTTTCTGAAGTCTTTCAGCTCAGTTCAGTAACTCTTGAAGATGTATACAGCTGCATCCCTTTAAAGAGCTTAGAATAAAAATTTTAAATGTCAATGGAACCATCAAAATAAGGCTTAGGGTAAATATAATCCCGCTAGCGTATTCTATTTACACGTGGATGCAACGGAGCTACATCTCAAAAGCGACAAGAGCATAACTATTATTAAATAGTTAATGTACAGTTTGGGTGAATTAAGGGACGTCTCTTTTAACGGAATAATTTCACATATGCTTCTATTCAGAACGATCAACAGATGAGTAGCTCAATTAACGCCCTTTAAAAATTGTTTATAAAACTGAATGAATTTAACGTGAAGGAAGCTGCTTCTAGGGTTGACGATATCCATAGAAATGGAAAAACTCTTCATTTAGACTACATAAGAAGAATTATTTCTTAGAAAAAAATCATATAATAAAAAAGGAAAAGGCAGCATCAGTGTACTGATCTCAGAATACCTGTGAAACAAACTGAATATCAAATAATTTCCCCCTATATGATTATGCTGCATGAGTAAATCTTCATGAAAAGTTCAGAATGACACAAGCTGTGTCATTCCTCCAAAAGTGTTTTTCAAGTTGACCAGGCCAGACTTAACTCTTGAGATTGGATGTTTTATTAAGGTGAGACAAACATGGAATATGCCATTCAAATAGTAAATATGTCAGAAAAAACCAATCCTAGATCTCAAATGTAAGATGGCATTGATGATTACCGTAATAACAACACTAACAGGTTTTATTTGGAATCCCATGTCAATTCTGACTTATTCCTAACACTAATGTTATGCCAGCGTTTTAAAACATAGTAAATGTTACTATAGACCTGACTGATTTTAATAAGTAAAGGTTTTTTGAGATAGAAATGGAACATAAAGGCTTAGGATCCTACATTTCTGCAACGCCTTACATCTGTATTTAACGGTAACAGCAGCTCCTTCCTTCAAGACCTCTAAAGGAAGATTACAGAGGTATAAACACAGTCCTTGAAAATATTCTCGAAAATATTCCCTTAAGGACACTTCTCTGTTCTCTTTAAATGTGCAACTTATAAATGGAAAGTTCAAAACACTACATAAAGGGAAAAAAACCAAACAAAACAGCCATGGTATTTACGAGAAGGATGTGGCCTAGAAAGGAGCCAGCTGGACACAGCCCCTCGACCAAGGCGCTGAAATCTAAAGAATAGAGCGCGATTTTCAGAATAAAGAGTGTGATTTTCTGCAGGATGAAGCCTTCCAGAGCAGCCTGGCACTGTTTTGCTGGGATCTGTACCGGCTAGCGAAGGTTAGAACGAATGTCACACGAAACACCTTGCCATCTCTTAGATGAAAGCAATCTGTCCTTTAATCTCTAAATCTGGTACATAGAAATGGGATTTGGAGAGCACTTGGCAACAGTTCAAGACTCCCTCAGGTTTTCAGTTTAGAAGGTTTGGCGTTTGATTGGTTTTATCCTGAATAAGAAGATAGCAGATGATGTTTCATCAAAACCAAGGCAGAATTTACCAGCAAGTTTCAGCATCACTGACGAAGGCTGCATTGGCATTTTCATTACAGGTCCCACGTAAGGCTCGAATAGGTAAATAATTCCCCTACTATTTTTAACGAGAATTAACTTTCTAGAATACATTAAAATTAGAACACATATTTAAAATACTGGCAGCACACAGTGTAGAGAATGTTGCTCATCTCTTAGCCCAGTCTTGCTGTGGCTCCTGTTGCCTTTTAGGGCAATTGCATTTTCCATTCTTCCCCAGGTACAAAACCACTTCAAACACCACACACCCTACGTAGAAAACAGTGAATAACGCTGAATAATTTACTGTGCTCATATGCATGTTGTGGGCTACGAGGACACCCCGATGCGTTCAATGAATTACAGAAAAGAGCGCTAAGGCTCCCTGGAAGCTTCTTAGTACCCGGCTAATGAGTGTGTAACCAGCCACGTAGAGGTACACAGCTCATCAGTGTGTAAGTAGCCATGTTTTATAGGAAAACGTTCATGGGAGTGAGATTTTTTTCACTAAAACCCAGCACAGTTCCGTGTGGACTTCTACAGGCAGTAAAACACCCGGTATGTATCGTAACCGCTGCGCTTCTCCATTAGGCATGAACGGCAAAAGGAAGAGGTTGACGTTGATGTTCTGGTCCAGAAATCCTTCACTAAACCACGCGTGCCGAGCTGCTACGCGTTCCTTCATTTAACGGCACACCACCACGGAAAAGTTCAGCGCAGTACAGGTCTCCCCAAGAGGAGTTCAACCTCTCGGATCCGGTTCAAAGGATGTTCCTTGCATTTTCCCAATTACCAGTCATCGGCCAAAGAAAACTGCGCTAAGGAAGACAGCAGTGAAAAAGAGGATGAGAGTGACTTAAACCAGGCCAGATCTGGCTCTTTTCCACCCTACCACTGGTGCAGGCCGGTTTTATAACACATTTTATACGGACAAGAAGCTCCAAGTCTGAAGGGACAACTGGAGGGGACAGCGGCACCGCCCTATTAGGTTTGGCAAACCGCTCTGCGATTGAAAAAAAGACATTTATGTCCCAGCAGGGATCAGCCTGACACACAAAGCATCCATTTCACTGCTTAGACGTCTACCTTTCTTACCAGTCTGGAATCTTCCGACTCGATTGCAGAAAACTCCCGTCTCTTTTGACGCACCATTGTCCCCTTCTCCATCAACGTATTCCATCTGAAGTATTTTGGATTGGGATAGAAAATATTTGGATTTTGGACCAAGTCCAAAAGTGTTCTGGACACTGGATTCCATCCAAAGGCCTGGTTTTTATCAACCCATGTAATAAATACCTCTTCTCTGTAATCTCATAACAACTCCAGACAACTCATGTTATCTCACCACGAGTAACACTACTTTCCACATCTAAATCAATGACTCCTTTTTTCTGTGCGCCAAGACATGCCGTTTAGATTTGTTTTGCAGTCCAGTTTCATTACAATACACTTTAAAAAAATATTTCATTGGAGAACTATGCAAAACTACGCTGAATTGTTTCCCTCCCTTTAGCCTCTTCAAATCCCCGCCCCCCCCGACAATGTCATCTTAATTTTCATATGCTGCAAGTATGTTTTCAATTTTTAATGCAACTGCCTCACTTTTTGAAATATTGCATTTTAGGAAGCCTCTCTGCACACTCAGCTGTTAATGTTTACTTTAACAATTTTTTTAGACATGTGGTGAAATAGAAAACTTGGTACAAAGTAAAAAGAAATTTAAATTAGATAGGAATAGTCTGGATTCAGATCTATCGCATACGATATGAACACCAATAAAACATTTATTTTATTAATAACTGGATATGAAGCCAGTTAAGACAATTTTTGACAGTCTAATATTGCAAAGATGCTCCAATACTTTTTTCTTACATGAACTTCTAAGCGTGCCCAACAATTCCAGGTATCACAAAGGCCACTTAGAGGTCTACAAACACCGGCCCCCTCCCCAACACACAAACCCCGTGCTTACGTTACAGAATGGCCAGATTTGGGGTATAAAGTTTTGCAAATACTTACAAAGTACGGAAAACACTGCTTATAGATACAAATTGCAATCTCAGTTCCCAGGCTTTCCTTTTGATCACAGAAAATCTACAAAGTACATTCAGAAAGAGAAATGCCCTCAAATCACAGTCTTGGGGTTTTAGAACTAACAGGAAGTGTTAGCTGCTTAAAAAGCAGTATTTTCAAGCCTCACAGAGTTAAAATGAGTTTTTATTTAGTTATTGCTTGCGCAGTATTAATCTGCTTAAGTCTATCAATGCAATTAGTTAGGATTCTCCTGTATCATCCAATTAGATCCAAATGCTGCATCACTTTTTGGGAATGCTTTTCCATTCTGAAAAGAAGCCTGACTAATTAGATTGGTATTGAATACTTTATGAAGCCCTATTTTTAGATGAGTGATTCAACAAACAAATGTGCCTGAAGTATAAAGGCAACCTTTCTTCCTTCACTCTTAGCTCATTGTATCGGTATCCAGGACTGCAGGGCAGCTGTATACGTGATACACTCTGTATACAGTACAAAGAATTTATACTGGCCCAACTACCTTTGGTATTAAATTATTTTGAACTGTATCAGGGACAGCTTCATTTTGTACTATAACGAGTACAGGCTTACGCATTCCTAATTTCTATTACTTTTGATGCTGTAGAACTTTTTAGGATAGGAAGATCCCAACTTAACCACTCTATAAAATGACAGCTATTTGAATGAATTCACGCAAAAACAGCAAAAAAATTTCAAAGGTCCAGGCCACTGTACCTGTCTCTAGATCCAGTCAATGACTTGTACCAGTAGCCCACTGGACATCCCCCAACTCAGCCAGCCTTTATCTCCACGTGGACGGACAGAAGCTGTCACTTCAAACCTCCTATGTTGGAATCTACGCTAACAAAACAGTTTTCAGCTGCGTCACAGACAAACAGGGAAGAGATTCTCATGGAGACAGACTGACTTGTATTCACAGATTCATTAAGAGCAGTGTTGTGGTTTTGTTTACTGAGGGGGTAGCTTCTGTAAGAAGCTGCTGGAAGTTGTTCCCCTTTGTTCAGCGGAGTCGGCTGGGCCTAGGGCGGACCTGCTGCTGGCCAGGGCCAAGCTCATTGGTGACAGAATGATAACGCCTCTGTGATAAGGTATTTAAGAAGGGGAAAACAGGAAAAAAAAAAAAAAAAAAAAAAAAAAAAAAAAAAAAAAAAAAAAGAGAGATGTGAAGCAGCTGAGCGGGGGCAGAGAGGGGGAGGCGCGAGCCTTGTGGGCCTTGCAGGCCTCCCCCTCTGGCCTCCCGCCGGGCGGTGACTGGGCCCGACTCGGCCCGGCCCGGCTGCAAGAGGTGGAGAGGAGATGAGATGTGAAGAGACCCTGAGAGGCGTCTGCCAGCCTGGTGTGAAGGATTTCTGGTGAGAGGAACGGCTGCAGATGCTGTCGGTGAAGAAGCAGGGGGAGCAGTAATGCTGCTCCCGGCAGAGATTCCCCTGCAGCCCGTGGTGCAGCCCATGGTGGAGCAGGTTGTCCCCCTGCAGCCCATGGAGCCCACGGAGGAGCAGAGATCCCCCTGCAGCTCATGGAGGTCCACGGAGGAGCAGAGATCCCCCCACAGCCCGGGGAGGACCCCACGCCGGGGCAGGTGGATGCCTAAATGTGGCTGTGTCCCATGGAGGGCCCGCTGGGACAGCCGTTCTGGAGGGGCTGCACCCCGTGGAAGAGATGACCCACGCCGGAGCAGTTTCACGAAGGACTGTGGCCCGTGGGAGGGACCCCACGCTGGAGCAGGGGAGGAATGTGAGGAGTTCTTCCCCCGACGATGAAGCAGCAGCGTAAAACAACGCATGATGAACTGACCACGACCCCCATTCCCTCTTCCCCCCTGTGCCGCTCGGGGGGAAGGTGGCAGAGATAATGCTAAGCCCGGGAAGAAGGAGGGGTGGGGGGAGGCTATCTTGTTCCCTGTCTCATTCTCCTGCTAGTTTTAGTAATAAATGAATAGTTTTCCCCAAGTCGAGTCTGTTTTGCCTGTGATGGTAACTTTAAGGAGTTTCTCCCCATCCTTACCTCAAACCTCAAGCTGTTTTTTTTTATACCATCTCCCCCCGTTCTCTCGGAGGGTGGGGGGAGTGAGAGAGAGACTGCGTAGTCTGGTCCGGATCGGGGCTGAACTACAACAGGCACACAATCCGATTCTCTTCTCTAGGACCATTTTGGACCAGCATGCTGTTAATTAATCAGAAGTTGTAACCCTTACAACGTGACATCCTTCCTACCAGGTATAAAAACTGGAGTTCATTGAGCTGCAATGTATCCTCAAGTCAGGGACTTAACCGTGCCATTACAGTTCTCCAAGGCAATGGCTGAACTGGGAAGGCATACGATTCTTTTAGCATCCTTTATTTAGTGCAGGTATACTACCAAAACTTGAAATTCCCTCAAAGTATGACTGCCTTTAACACATCTACGTGTGTAACTCCCAGGGCTGGGAGCAATGGAGGTTTTCACTGCCAGCGAAAGAACGGAGCAAGTACATCCTTTGTGCACACGCGTGCACGTATCCGTACACCGAGCATCTCTGAAAGGGCTTTGACAAAGAGCAAAACTACACTGTATGACAACCAAAAGAGATGGCAGGAAACAAAAGGATTTTCTTTTTAAACATCAGCTCTGTTTACTCAATAAGAATTTAATAAATACAAACGTCACCCGATAGAGTCCACAGAAAAATACAGAAGAGTCATAACGCTCTCTCAGGCCTTCCACCACATTAGTTTTTTTTTTTTTTTACAAAGGAAATAGGTCAAACTGTGTGCATGTGAGACAGCCTACTTTACTGTCAAAATAACGTAAGCACTCAGATTTTTTTAAAAATTATGACTAATACTTGGTATGCAATTTAAATCAACCCAGTTATTTTGTAGATAAGTCTCATGTCACCATTATCAAAAGCTCTCCTAGGGAAAATTATGAAATAGAATATTACTAAAGTATATGTTATTAAGAAGTGAAGAAACGGTACTACATCCACTTTAGAGGAGCTCGTATAATGAAATGAGAAACTTGTATAATACACAATGTCCATCTTCAGCAACCTACAAATCTAGGAAAAGCAAATTTGGATTTGGATGTTTTCTTTCTCTCTCTCTTTTCTTTTTTTTTTGTCTTTAAATGGTCAAAAGTCCATCATACATTTACATTTCAATGTTCCTGTTTCAATCTGCAGGCATCTAGCTTTAACCATCTTACACAAACTGGCTACTTTTTTTTATTCTCTGAAACAAGACAGGGAGTAAAGTATTCCACAGCAGAGAAGAGTTGCAGTAAGGTTCCTAGCTGAAGATTTTAAAGCTTTCTACAATATAATTATTATTATAATTTTAAAGCTTTCTATAATATAAAGAGAATTCATACTTGAACTCTTTTTCTGAACAGCTTTACTACAGTCTTTTTGTTCCTCCTCCATCACGCAGTGACGATACATCATCAGTTCTGCAGCTGGGAAGGTCGGTTTTTTGGGGCTTTCTTTGAATAGGAATTTCTGTCTCCTCTAAAACCTATCTTGCCATAAGAAAGCCATAGTTTTTGAAATATTTTGCTTTTGTTGATGCAATGCTTTTCTAAAATTCAGTATTTTGGAACAAGCATGAGTAAACCTCTGTGGCTTCAGGTATCTTCCATGGTAATGCCCCTGAAACTTTTCTACACCAACTGCCATTCTGTTAGTTTGGTAAGAAACTATCAAGTTCTAGAAGAGTCTATCAGGGAAAGTTACCATGACTGCAGGTCAAGAAAAATAAGAGATGACTGCAAAATGTGGAAGGAAAAAAAAGCAACCTGCACCTACAAGAGAGAGAATTCAGACCTTTCAAGACCAACTGCCACAACAGAAGAGGATATTAACAGAGAGAAACCTGCTTTGTCACAGTGGGATCCTTCTCACTAACACAACACACTCATCAGAAAACAACCACTGCAAGCATTCACATCTGTCCAAAAAAGGGATAAGAAACTTAAAATCAACATAAACTTAAAACTCTAACAGCAACACACTGATTATCATATAATGATTTAGCTATAAATATTTCAAAGTTTCAGACCAAAGTTAAAATGACTTCAAAAGGAGATCCAAGCACACGAATAAACAAATAACAAGCTACTTTCAATCCTCATGTTTCAGGCTTCCAAAAATGTAAAATTATTAAATATAGTTTTATAATGGTTTTCTAATAAGGATTATATGAATTTTAGGAACATTTGATACAGAATGTTCTTAAGGTATCTAATAAATAGATGTAGAAAATAAATAGGCAATAACTATTTGTAAGTGTTCAGTTCTACCTGACAGCTTTTTCAAAATTAACTTACCAGTTACTAGAAAAATATCAATTTGCAAAAATAAAAAAGTTCATTTTAAAATAAAAGAATATTTAAATGTAACTATTTCAAAACCTGAACATGAAAACTCAATTAAATTTCAGATAAGCAGTTAAAAAAAAGGGAAAAGTCATCTTGCTGGAAATATGGTGAAAGGCTCTGAGCTGCTGGCATAACAATTACTGGATTAGCCCCAGATCACTAACTGTGCACTGCAATATCAAAAATTAAGCAATAAATGGTAAAAATGAAAATCATACTCCCACATCTCAAACGCACAGGCCTCAATAAACTGTATAAAGCTCCTTTGTATGAGACACCTGAAGTTCAGCACACAGCAATATTTAAATCATCTGAATAATTCAGACCGAGTTTCTGTGCACGAGAATGTCAGAAACATAGTAGGATTGCAAATTAAACCTGGAAATTATGCTTTTGTGCCCAAGTAATAAGTCACATGCCTACACTATTTTTAGACACATGGAATTATTTTCTCCAAGTGTTATTTTTTTAAATTGTTTACTGAATTATGTATCTCTACTCAGCAATTTCCCTCATGAAAATACTCTTTAAGACATTAAAAAAAATACAATAACATAGAAGTCAGCTATTCAGACACCTTAATGCAAACTCTACAGCCTTATCTGGCAGAAATGCAATAGTGTTTGAGAGCCTGGGCTGCTCCAGGCCCGGACAAGGTGACAGACGAATCGCTAGCATTGGTAGATCACCGCTGACTGTCCTGCGCTAATTGAACGTGTAAGGACTCTGAGAATTTGGCCCCGCTGTTTTATTTAAGAACTAGACAGTTCTCTGTTTCCTAAAACAGGACTCAGAAGTTCAAGGATATTTTTTTAAAAAGTGGGTGATTTTAATTCTTTTAAATGCTTTCACTCCATGAAAATTATGACAAATATTTCTTTCTTGATACAGAAAGAGGATCATTAATAAGTTTAATAATTTTCAAATGAATCTCTATGAAGATTTGTATACATGACCTTTCCTTCCACAGCTTCTTTTTCCATTTGCACCAGTCTGAGCCAGCTGTTTTACGAAGATACCATTCGATTTAAAAAGAATCATTCTCACCTTCATATTAAAACACCACATTTGGTTTGTTATTTAAGATCTATGAAATAAGTAATGCAAATAGAAAGAACTGTTTAACATAGTAATTACCAGTAGGGCACAGAAATTTTAAAAAATAATGAAAACTAAAGAAAAAAAAAAAGCGCCTGACCTTTTTTCTCATCAAGCATTAGATTGAAGGTGGATATGTTCATCGTGTTCATTCCAAGCTGAAAAATAAAGAATCAGATTAAATAGAAGATATGCAATAGTAAGCAATACAGTCCATCTGTGAAGTTAAGGTTTCAATATTAAATGATTCTTAATTATGTCTTCATATTTATAAACATTTAATCAGAGAGGTTTCTTAGAATAACATTCCTTCTTTGAAATTCTGAAAGAACTGTTTTCACTTTTTATTTTATATACACATCATTTCCATAAAACACTATGAGCATAAAAAAGATCAGATATTTAAGAAAATGCTAATGTACAACTTCTTTTTAAAAAAATCTACTCTACTAAAGTTTTATGCATATTCCAGCAACAAGAATGATAAATTTCTTGACTGTACACATGGCACTAGTTTCAAGTAAGATTTTGTGCTTCACGAGTCAAAAAGCTCTTTCCTGTGCGGCTGTCCCATCCCCTTCACTCAAGAGATTTACTTTTAGGAAAGCCAAAGTATTTTTAGCCTACTAAAACAAGCAAAGTATCTAAACGCTAGTGCCTGTGTATTTTTGGGTTCAATTTTTATATAACAATTATCAGACATATCCACACTGACACCTTAGTTAGGATAAACAGCGTTGTCCAACAAACTGTGAAGGCTGCAGCCTGGCTCCTAGAACACAGGACATTTGGTTTTGTGCTCATAAAAAGCATTCTGTTCTCTACTTCAGTGCAGGGCTGTGACACTCTCCTTGGAGGTGTGCTGCCATCCAGACATGACATCGTTAGGTTTAACGCAGAGCAAGGTGATACCTGGTAACGACGCTCAACTCCGTCCTGCCAGGTATCCATGGCGTTGCTCGCTATAAAACCTGATTTTACCACACGTGCAATAGGCTGCATATAAGCTAAGCCAGACAAAAAAGTTTGATTCTCTTCAGAAGGAGCTAAACAAAAGGGTGACTCACATACAAGTATGAGAGAATTCCACCAGCTCATCAAAGCAGAGAAAAAAAAAAAAAATGAGAGTAAGGACCACAGGCACCCAGAAATTCAAACCATGTGTCCCTTTAAGGATGCAGTACATTCATCAAGAGTTGAAGAACAAAGCTCCAAAAGAGATGAGAGCCTAGAAAACACGCTACTTCATCCCAGCTGAAGGACAACGTGTTGTGCCACGTACTAACTTAAAACTCAAACAGTCCTTCATTCTCTGAACAGGCTTGAAAAAGGTCTCTGGAAATGTGGAGTAACACAGATATTTCGCACGTTCTGGTGCTGCGCTCCAAAAGTGAGTTTCTGGAACAAATGTAGGCAAAAACCATGTAGTCAGCTCTTCACCACAACATATTTAAAGCTTGATCAAAAGAAATTAATTTAGTAGCAGAGATATTGTCACAACAAACCTCCATAAACAAAGCCATTCGTGTCACGAACAAATGCCATAAACTCTTGGCAAAAAAAAAAAATAAATCTAAGAAATATGAAATCAAGCTACAGACAGGTACGATAGCGTCCCACATTTCTTTTAATGTATTTATTTCTTATGTTGCATCTCAGCCTATCATCCCAATGGAAATCTGAATTCAAGGAAATTAGTGGCAAACCTCCAAAGTTTTCTGAAACTGAATTTTGCCCAATCTTAAATAAGAGTTTTCCAAAACATTTTATTTAGGAAAAAGGTCCTTTTGTTTATTTATTTTTTTTGTAATGAAAACTGCCACACATAAAGCCTTTAAATACCACGTACCTTAAACTAAGGTATATTATCAGTAACAGGAAAAGTTTGCAGGGACACAAACCAAAGCCACAATTAAGTTGACATAATGACAGAAGCTGAGGGAAGAGGGATCTCAGGAGAGCGATCTGCTCAGCCCACTGCCAGAGCAAAAGGTCAAAATTACCAAGATTCCTCTCTGAAAACTGCCTCTTTATGCTTTGTTTTTTTTTTTTAAACTCCTATCTTAGATTTCACGACAGTTACAGGTAAAATATCTCAGTTTTTCATCTCTATTTGCCGCCAGATATGAGGTAAAACAAAAAAGTTGGCACAGGTTTCTCTTTACATCTATCCTAATTCATCCTTTGTGCAAATTAAACTTTTTTAAATCTACAGAGCAACTGTCACCATTGCTTTTATAAAAACCTCTTATCTCTTTAAAGCCTTATGCCCATCCTACCGTGCTCTCTTTTCTCCTAGAATAAACAAACCCAATCCTTTCAGCTGTTCTTTAACAGCCCTGCTTTCTAAATCTGTCGCTAGCTTGTTTCTCTGCTTTGCCTTCTTCTGGCTAATACATATTTTCTTTCAAGGGCAGTGTCCACTCCTGCAAAATAAATTCTACCCGAGGTCTCGCTGACCGTCAGCACATACTGAGCCCCGTATCAGACACCGTTGCTACACGCCGTTCGTAAAAATTCCCAGCACTCTAGGAAGTTTTGTGATCTTTAATTTTTTCAAGCTCTCCAATTGTCTTCTTCTTAGAGAGGGAACACGCAATGAAAACTCAGAAATTTGTGAAAAAGGCAGTATTTTTAATGCATTTTCTAAAGAAAAACATGAGTGCAGAAAGTAAGGGAGAATTTTAAGGAGTGAAGAGATCCTTAATGGATGGAGAAGCTGAAGAAGAGAAGGTGAAGGGGAATCTTACTGCTGTCTTCAACCAGCTCACATGTGGTTCAGGAGAAGACGGAGTCAGAATCTCCTCTGACGTCCTCATTTAAAGGATGAGCAGCAGACACGTGCTACACAGAAAGTTTTGACTACAAATGAGGAAAATTAAGGCTCTGGGGGGATCTTCTCGAATATCTGAAAGAAGAGTGCAAAGACGATGGGGCCAGGTGCTTTTCAGTGGTGTCCAGTCGCAGGAGAAGAGGCAACGGGCACAGACAGAAGCACAAGAGGATCATTCTGAACATCAGGAAACACTTTTTTTACTGTGAGGGTGACGGAGCACTGGCACAGGCTGCCCGAGAGGTGGTGGGGTCTCCATCCGTGGACATATTAAAGAACTGCTTGGCCGTGATGCCGGGCAATGTGCTCTAGGTGACCCTGCGTGAACAGGGGGATTGGACAAGGTGACCTCCAGAGATCCCTGCCAACCTCAGTGGCTCTGTGTGACCTCCAGACCCCCCTTCAAACCAGTACCATTCTACGGTGACATGACAATCAAGTCTCATGACATCCCCAACTACTGGTTTTGCGAACTTCAAGAGGAAAGACAGTGCTTCAGCCGTACGAGCGTATACATCTTTTCATCCAACATGACGGAAAAAATCCTTCCACTTACGCACTCAACGGTTTCCTTATCTCACCATCCCAATTTTATTGGAGATGCTTCCTTAGAACTTGTTCACATCGCAGATTCACCAAATCCAACTACAACACGAGAGTAACATCCTCCGTAGAATGCTGCGGAATCTGAAAGCCTGCTTTCAAGAGTTTATAATTTTAAGTCTGGAAGCCAGAAAACCAAATATTTCTAAGTAAAGCCACAACGTTCGGTTCCATAAGTATAATTTATAAATGCAAAGGAAAAAATATCAAAAGGTCTTCTAAATTTTTCTAAAATCCTACCAAATAAGACTGCTCCTCTTTCAGTTCCTTCTACTGAAAGGGAAAGCTCTCTAAAAAAAGAGATTCAAAATGAGTTGTGAACATCAAGTATTCCGTGGGAATACTATACATATCAGTTCAGAGGCGATGAGACAGAATTCTGTATTTTCTCTGAAGAAATACGCACTGATAAGAATGAAAACATACCAATGTGTTTAAAAACCTTATTTTGAAGCCATAAATATAGTCCAGATACCACATTCGCTCATTAAGATGTCCAAACAACCTATTATAGATTAACATAATTTTATTTAAAAATAAAAACGTACACATTTCTTCAACTGGGGCACTTCAGATTAGGGATCTCTTCAGTCTTTTCTGGAGGGATTTAAAAAAGCTTTGGAGAAATCTTAAAGCTATGGAATTAGCCTGGTATTTATAGCTCAGTTTCCTAGCGTGTTCTTTGAGCTTCCTAGGACGTTCTTTTTCTCCATCTGCTGGTTGTTGACATGGTATAACCTTATATTTTGATTAAGAAACTGTATAAGAATAAGCGCATTTCATGTTAGATTTTACTGTAAAGTTCTGGCTTCGTCTCGGGGCACGGCAGCGACACTTTGCAACTGCAATATAATCTAGGTCAGGAAAGGTGCTGAAACATTTTCTGATACAGATAACTGCAGTTCTGTTGTTTAATTACGTCAAAATATATTACTACCAGTTATGACTAACACTCCATATGAATCACACTGTCACAAAATGGTAATTTTATTACCATTAAAATGCTGTGCTTCGTATGCCGTTTCAAGACAACCTGTTAAATCTGGGTCAAGAATGCTTTTTTCTTCTTTATTCCGTTATCAAAAAGGTCCACTTATGGGGGTGCACCGTCTCCCTCGTGCAAAGATATGAGTGGCTAAATTGTTTATTTTTCTACCTTGGCACCGTTGAATGTTGAAGATGTCTGCTGTTCTGACCAATTCGTTTAACATTGGCTCAAATATTTTGTATTGTATCACCTGAAACACATTCTGCAACAATCTTTACTACCAAAAATATCAAAATAAAATCAAACGATTCTCAGCTTAATCAAAGCAGTGATTTACTCTCGAGTACTTACCTACATTACTGCTCATGGTCTTGCTTCTAGTTACCTTGGGGATCTTCAGGCTTCTTAAAATTCTTGATGCACGTTCAGCTTTGCTTTAGACAGTCTCCTGTTTGGATCTCGATAATGGGCTATGTCCATTGAGGCTGGCTCCTTGTCTTACTACACCCCTCATCGGAGGAGCTCTTGCAGCCCACGTTACAGCTGTTGAGACAGTTGCATTATTTAAATTAAAGAACGGGCCAAACATTTTTATTTCACTTATCTTGATTGCTTTGTAAGCCCTTATCCAATTACTTTGTACTGTAAACTGTAATAATATTTGCTTTTAAAGAAGAGCAAGATGCTCTGACTGGAACTGATTAAAAAAAGATACCTTTTACTACATTATGATGGTTCACTGTCCGGGAGAATGAGTAGATTGCTATAAAAATGAGTATATGGATTTTTATGATGGCACTCGTATGCAATACAAAAAAAGGGCACGTCTTCAGACAACTCGAGTTGTACTGACGTCTGCTGAAAACCCTCAACCACAAAGGCAAAAAGTCTGGGCTTTAAAGAGCCGCGACACTGCAGAGGGCCTCGGTTACCAGTACGGGTACGCAGGTACTGGTGAACCCCAGCTGAACAGAACCTGGGTTATTCCGGAACACGCGCCAGTTATCGAGCCATTTCCAGAATTATGGGGGATTTTGTATTTAAAAAAATAAAACTTCAATTAAAAGAGATGCAACATAGCCAATCAATGCTTTTGGAATCCTACAGAAAGCCCAATGCATTTGCTCCGATTTACAGACGGCGTAACTGGAATCTCTTTTAAAGCCATCTGTCATTATAGTAAAGGTCTTGGTTGTTAAATCCTCCTCCCCTAACAGAAAACATATAGATTAAAAAATGCCACCATACATTTTCAGGTAGGACAAACAAACAGGGTAATAAGCACGTAAGTCACCAAGCACACGGGCTGCAAATACCAAACGCAGCATTTACTAGGATTATTAAAATATCTTAGTTAAATTTACAAGCAAGACCTTTTTGCTTCCTTGGTGACGACCCGCCGTTTGCCTTTCACCGACTTTATTAGTACCAGTAATTCAAGTGACTCATCAGGTGATCAGCACCCTCCTAATTTAAGGGCAAAAACTGGGGCACGGCACGTTGCAAAGATGGGTTCCAAGGAGCCTTGGTTGTTTCAGACGGCATTCACCAACCCAGCAGAGCCTTTCAGCCAACAGTTTTGTCATAGGCAAACTACTGAGGAGAAAAATCATTGACTCACTGAAATTCTTCCCCAAACAATGTCACTTTCAAACTGATGCTCCCGTAAAATTATGAATATACATCCGGATTTTCTTAAAGACAGGGGGACTACACAGCTTCCATGTTTAAGCACTACAGGTTTAATGCTTCTGAACATTACAGGGCTTACTTGTGCTTAATACTGAAGATTTTTGTGTATCCAGAGCACTAACAAGGCACACCCAGTCCACAGATATTATTAAAATAAAAAAATAATAGAACAGGCATAACAAAAAATTTAATATTATTGCTATTAGTGAAACGAAGCCTCTTCCCCTTAGTTGAAGGGGTTAAACAACTTTGTTGAACAAACAAAACTATGAGTTTATAAATGCATGGAGTCATAGGGCTCTAAATACTGATTATATATCCCTGAAAACAACCCAACCCAACCCAAAACTTTAATTCTAGCAGTTGAAGAGCTGGGGTACTGGATGGACAGAGCTGCAGTAAAGGTTACTCCCAACAAGGTCAGACACTGTGAAAGAATGATAAAAACCTTCGGGAGTTTGAGACACTGAAGCTACCTGCTCCAGCTTATCAGGAAACTGAATGCCAATGTTTTCTAGATTACTCCAGAAATTCTAAATGTTAACACATAAATGGCATAATTGAAACATAAGAATTTATTCTTTAACTCTAGAAGTGACAGAAATCTTAACTTGTTTGTGCTGAACATAAGCTGCATGACACACTTCAAAGAATGAGCATTTTAATGTAGGTTATTCATCAAATTATAAATAAATAAGAATCCACGGCTTCCCAACATAGCTTGTCTTTACAGTACCAAAATAAACAGAAAGATGATATAACCTACCATTAAAGATTTTGCACACAAGTACATTTCAGATTATGTTTTCACTATGGGTATTACATTCCTCAGCTAAAATTATTTATTCACATTTAAACACATTGAAAAGTATTGATAAGAAACATTTTTACGAAGAACTTCCTGAGCATATAATGCTAATCACAGCAAACACTGTAAAACTAATTTACTGGAAACAATTCCAACAGGTGGATGAAATGGCCCAAGAATGACACCAAAGTCACGCTAGGGCTTAAAATAACCGGGTCATGGGGACGGTGTAGGGATTGAAGTAGTGTCAGGAAGAAGCTTCTAATAAAGCCTGAAGAAATCTACAGAAAAGTTTTATTAAAATGATTTCAAACAAACAGCCCGGTTTTAAATATATAAATAAAATATTAACAAGAAATTAATGATAAAAATTGTCCATACCGAGTATACAGAAATGGAAATGTGTAAGCAAAGAAGTAATTAAAAGTTTCTGCTGAAAAAACAGCCGTTACCTTTATTACGCATACGCCATTTACAAACTCACTGCCAGCAAAACACCAGCACCACAGAGGCAGATGACCAGCTACAGAACACAGATCTAGAAACGCGAAGCATAGAGCACTCATGACAACCCAAGGGCTTCTACATGGCGAGCCAAGAGAATTTTGGGGGCTAAATCAACAGGCTCTGCATTGCCTTTCCCCTCCCGAAAGCCTTGCTCTCATTCTCCTGTTAACCAACCCTCCTGCCTTTCTTTGCCTATTTGGAAGCACCAGGTTTTGTGATAAAGAACTACAAATAAGTATATTAAAAAAAAACAAACTGTAAAGGATTATTTTTTTTTTTCGGTTAAAAAAATGGACACTTGACATTAAAAAAAGCACTTACACTTCTGAAGCCTGGTATTTAACGTAAAAAGGTGATTATCACAGGCTGTCCTGTTATTAAACAGCACGGCACCGTGCATTAAAAGATCCATCTATTTTTATCATTCACAGAACTTACACAGTGACTACAATACGTTTATTTTTCCATTGCTTACATATCCAGAACAATAAACTTCCCAGTGAGTTCTCACCAAGTTGGAGGGATGTAATGGTGAACGGATGTCTGGGGAAGAGACATCTGCTTTCGCAGTGCGTGTGCTGCCTCGCTCGCTTTGGGAGCTTTCTATTTACATAACAAGTCTGTGCTAACAGATTAAAAAAATCCTGTTCCCATCTAATCTTTTAAGATACATACAATATTCTTACAACTATGGTATTTGATGTATCTAAAATTAAAGATACTCTACTTTTCATAAGAAAAAATTCCAAGAAATGATCTTCCACTAACAGAAACAAACTCAATAACTTTTCAGCTGTGCGCTGTCACAAACGTCCAGTTGAAAGAGAATGGCAGTCAGCCAGTTCTCTTTTTTTTCTTCAGGTAGGTCTTAAATGTATTTCTTCTAAACCAATCAACTTGATTATGGGCTGCTTCTCAGGTTATTCTTCCCGTTTACCCTGCGCATGACTGAAAAAAGCTCTTCCAAAAGAGCATATTCCAACCCAGAGCCACGGGCTCCCAAGATACGTAAGAAAAAAAAAAAAAAAGGCAAAAGCTCAGAGATCTGTTTCCAAGCATCCAGGCTGTGCTTACTATCCATATGGATGTGACAGGAAGAGAAAGAGTGGCAAAAGAGAATTCCCTTACCTCAAACGAGGAAGGCTGGCAGAGGTAATCCACTGGATTTTGGTGGGTCTCTGAGCTTTTGAAAAGAGTTAGAGAAGTGCTGTTACTTCAAGTCTTTATGTTTCTGTGCCCGTTTGGTTGTGATGAAGTCTCTTCTTCCTGAAAGTAAACACACGTTGTATTAAAAGAAGATTTGCAGAAAGACAAGGTATCAAAACCGGTGTTTCACGTAGGCTGCACGGCTTCTCCAACAGACCGCTTCACTACACTAAAACCACGGGCACATTCAGGAAAGCAAACTCGGAACACCACCGCTGAGTTCCCCTCGGTGCTCTCAGTAATCAGTGAAGAGTCCAAGGTGTGATTTAAAATAAATTTCTCTCTTCTGATGCTAAATACAGCTCTATTCTGTAGGAGGATCTCTTCTTCATTGACCATCAATGCAAAATCAGAAGAATGCTCTACTGCCCAAGGGTAGGGTCCACCTCTGGCTATGTCCTCCACCGCTTTACACTTCTGCAGAATTTACGGCTATAGAAACAGAGCCCACGCAGCTGGAGAAGGGATGAAAGGACTTTCTAACGAGATATTCCTGAGAATATCTACCACAAAACTTCAGAGAACTTAAATCGTAAAAAAGATGCCCAGTTTTGCTTATTTATAGCTAATTTATATACACACCTCTACATATATATACACTCACAAACATACACATGTATAAATTAACATAAAAACCCCTGAAGTAGCTTAGATATCACTGAAAGTTCATTTGAGACTTGTAGGCATTTTCCCCCTAAAACATCCTGTGACTGGAACACGTGATGGAGAATCATGCACTCACCCTAACCAGAGTCTCATATTTAATTTTTGTTCTTATAACCAGTATAAACAGTTGGTGAAAACAGCTCTGCACGATTACGCTTGGACTAACCACAGGGATGACAGGATTTTTGGGTCTCCCCAGTGTAGACCTGGAACCTCAATCAACCCAGAAGGCCTGGCTTAAATCAGGGCTCTGGAAGCTCCTCAGTAGAAACCTTGGAAACTATTGGGACACCGGATTTTTTTATTTTTTTTTCCTTACTTTTTCCCTTTCCTGGGACCCTTCTGGAGGAGGAAATCCCCTCCAGATAAGGGAGCCGATTTGGGTATTTCTGCGGGATTAGTCTTAACCTAGATCGGTTCCCTAATCTCCGCGGCCGGAGGAGCGCTTGTGCTGGACCAGGAAGGAGGGGCACATGTACGGGAATGAGGAACTCCAGTGAATTTGGAACAGTGAATTTGGCTCATGCCTGTCCGAAGCGCTTGGGGAAATTCAATGTTTGCTCATTTATTTCATGTTAGAACACTGCGGTATTCAAAATACCTTCTCACCTCCTGTTTTCCTAGGAGGAGCTCAGTGTATTTCATTGTTCAAATAAAGGTAATATTTAGCTGTCTACATATTCAAAATGTACGATCCTCATTCTAAGTTTTAACTGTTACATTCCCAAAGAGCAGGTGTGCATGTCTAAAAAAAATTAAAAAATTAAAAAAATAATGTTTTGAGTACCTGACTAAAGCCATCATAAAGCTGTTGGAAATAACCACCTTGCTTCCTTACTGATTAGAATTCACATCTATTACCTGAGTATTTCCTAGACATGGTACCTGGAGAAAATGGAGTTAAAACGTAATAGATGACGTAAGAAAAAAGAAGCACATATCCTACCTTCCCTGACTACCTTTGCAGGAACATATGGCCTTTTTCAAACGTGCCGTTCTTTCGCATGACAACACGTTGGCCACATTAATACAACTTCCCCAATACAGTTTAGCTGCCTAACAGCACGCCATACTGAGTGGAAGAACATTAAAGCAAAAAGAAATACAATAACAACAGGCAGGTCTTCTGGAGAAGTTAATTTAAAAATTAGCTGTAGCTATTAAGGTTACTGTACTAACACATCTGTTTTCTTTATGTGATATATAGCTAGAAGGCTAACAGAGGAACATATTTGTTTTACGTATGTGCTATAGAGCTCTAAGGCTAACATACTAACGTTCTTCACAGATTTGGCAACGGTGTCATTTGAGGGGATGCAGCTTGGAATAGAGAAGATGTAAGAAGGGACACTATCTAGGTGGTTTTTGTTGTTTGGTTTTTTTTTTGTCTCCAGTTACAGGGGGAAAAAAAAAAAAAAGAAATGGATTTTTAATCGGCAAGAGGAAAAAATCAGAGACATCACTTTAGCCAATACTCTCAATCCTATAAATCCTGCACATCTCATACTTCCATAAAGAAAGTGATGAGTACTAATAACACTTCTTACAACCCTGAAATTACTTTTATTTTACAAAAAGCCTTGGTTTTGACAGGAAAGGTGCACGCCACTATTCAGAAACAGCATCCCTTGCCATTGAAAAAGGGAACGAACACAAACGGACAGATAGATGGCTTTCTGACCGCAAAGAAAATCCCTCCTGTGCAACCCCGGGTAACGGAGAGGTGAGCGCGGCGCGGGCCCGCGTACGGCGGCACTCACCGTCCCCAAGCGCCGGTTGCTATGGCAAGGGTCTGCGCGCGTGCCGTACGTTAAACGGGAATACCTTCCCTGCTCCCCTCTTCCGGATATTTTGATGAAGTTAATACACGAGATTTGGATCTGTAAGGTATGGAAACTAAAGGTTCTCTCCAACAAACATGCTTTACAATTTATTTTGGGTTTGTGAAAACATGTTAGAATTAAAAATGAACGAATAATTTAAGAGCATTTTCATTCACCTGCAACATAGTATTTTAAAAACTTGTGATTTATTTCCATGCATACCTGTTGCACACGCATTTCTATTTTTTAGCTCACAACAGAAATGTAATCTACTTTTCTCCTTCACCGATCTTTAATTTAATAGATAACTGTGAAACTGATGAGAATTCAGATAATAAACAAATAATTTTAGTTCTGTACAATACCAATTTGTCTTTTTCCCCTCTTTTTTTACCTAAACAAATGCTGTTAAAGGCACAAAAGAATGAATTAGTCAAAAATTTTACGTAGTCATCACTACTGGAAACTAAAAAAAATAACTGAATTTCTTTCTGTAGTTGTCTCCACCAGGTATCAGTACCAGAGCCATTCTCATGGGGACAGGACAACGTTCATCCATTTCCTTCTTGATTTCTGTGGCTAACATGAAGCCTTAACATACAAAATATAAATATCCCAAAGCGAGCATACTTGGTAAAATAATGCCAACGAGAGAGAAACAATCCTCTTCCCACCACAGGGGTCCCCACCAGAGCAACTGCAACCTCAGCTGTCACCCACTGAACAAAGAACCATGGCAAAATTTGATAACAGTCATATACTTAAAAAAACAAAACAAAACAAAACAACAACAACAACAAAAAACCAACCCTTTTCTTCTGATAGGAATGCTGTTTTCCACTACCAGCAAGTGTACACAGTCCTCTCTTTCTTCCTACACAATAAAAGAAGGGATTTATAGACGGCTTCATTTATTCTACTGCATCACACCTTGGCATCGGAAACGAATACAGAAAATTTCTCCACGGGCCCAGCAGTCCTGGATTACCACTTTGAACCTCTCCTGTGCTTTGTAATGCATACAGCTTGCAGAAACAGTCTCAAAAGCATATTTACAAATTGCATTATATGCATTCTATTTATATGAACATGCATTTTTTTTCGGAATGCTTGACATAGATGAGGCACAAGACAGCTGAATCGCTTTCCTCCTGCCCCTCCAGCTGCCTGGGAGCTTCCACCCCGCGCCGGAACACCTCTTTCATCGGTAAGAACTAACTCATCGCACCAGAATATGTTCATGTCTATATTCTGATACAGATTATTTTAAATACATATATTCGTGTTGACACCAAGATTGTAAGCTTTTTGGTTCCTGTAAGAACATGGCGTCAGCAGCTGAACAATACTCGAGTAAACGTAAAAATAGCAGAAGGAACAGAAGAAAAGGATACCTGGACTCGAAGGTTAATCTCTTATCCAAAGCCCCGAACATTAGGAAAGAAGAAATTTAATACAACCAGCACACTAACAGTTTATATTTTTGCCCCATGATGCTTTATCATCACACAATCAAGTGCCTTCTTTTAGACATACTATGCCATCGTTTAAAATCAAATCCTGCAAAAAGAAAACAACAAGCTTTTCTAAACTGTGCTATTTCTTATTCAAAAATTCTTGTCACAATTCTCCATAACTGGCAAATCTAGATTATTTTCAAGTCTCAAACAGGCCAAATGCAGCCCCCCTTTGCAGCTGACAGAAGGACTCAATGCCTGGCATCCAGCACAGATGCTTTGCCATCAATTTTCTTCCGGTATGGACTCAGTGACAGAGAAATCTTCTCCTAAATTTCCTAAAAATTTACTGTACTCCAGCAAGTATCCTGCCTTAAAAAGTTCAAAATAAATAGATGCAGAGAAGGAATTTCATTTCACTTCCCAGCACGTAGCACGCGGCCCGCAGAAGGTCTTCTCCTTCACCACCGAGGAATATTCATCACCGCGCTTCCTCCAAGTAGTTCTTTCAAACCCACGTTGCTGCTAATTAGTACTACTAATTGTCCAATTCATTCATAAAGTATCGGGACGGTATTTTAACAGTCCCCTGACACGGGGCTCCTAAAGCAGAACTCAGTTTCTGGAATTGTAATTCTATTCTGGGTAAGGTTAATAGATGGCTTCCCACTGAGTTCAGTGTAATTCACACTGGATCACTACTGAGTCTATATTTATATAAAATGCCCTACTATTTGAGTCTGTTTGATCATTTCAAAAAATAGCCATCTTATTTATTCAGAAATAGAGATCAAAATTCTCTAAAAATTAAAAAAAAAAAAGCACCCATCCTCCTAAAAGGCTAACAAAACTCACTTCTTCGTCGCAAGGTTTTCTGAAGCCTTCTGAGTTTGTGAAAAGGTCAGAGATGAGAAAAATACCTCAGACAATAGTAGTTTATATATAAACATACCTCAGACCTCATGATGTCTTAATGTATTTACTAATCTGGAAGCTTTGCTGATCTTGAGCAATTATTGATACACACATTGTGTATTGTTCTGGCCACCGTGGTGACAATAAAAATAATTATCCTTGCTGCAGAATTTGATAGACCCAAATTTTCCCTGAAACTACATGCTGAACACTGATTCATACTGAAATCTAAAAATATTATTATCTATAGAATATTTTATATAAATATACAATGTGCACATTATTTAATTATACAAAATAAAAAAAAAAATCTCCCACACGTACTGAGTATACAGCCTTAGTAGGGTCCTGAAACGCTTCATCTGCTCAAGTCCTCTCCTAACCGTGGTAACACATCTCACTTAGACACCGGCTGAACTCTCTCTTGCTACTCACAGAATCCCAGAGCGGTTTGGGGTGGAAGGGACTGTAAAGCCCATCCAGTCCCACCCCCCTGCCCCGGGCAGGGACCCCTCCCGCCAGCCCAGGGCGCTCCCAGCCCCGTCCAGCCCGGCCCTGGGCACTGCCGGGGACGGGGCACCCACAGCTCTCTGGGCAGCCTGGGCCAGCGCCTCACCGGGAAGAATTTTTTCCATGATTCTCCATTTCTTTAGCATCTCTCTGTAGATTGTCCTCAGGGGAAACCTTGTCCCAGTGCATTTCCTCAGCCCTCACCTAGTTTAGAGAAGTGTCACAAGGAATGCAGGCACCTTCCTCCAGGGAGGCTGCGGATGACGTTAGAACCGAGAGCCGCGGCTGGCGGAGAACGTCGTGGAGGGGTACGGTCACAGGCTAGTTCACGCAAGCGATGGGTATGGAAATGTTTATAGTCACATCAGACTTTTTCAGTTAAAAACCTAAAAACAGACAAACACCTAAGCTGGCAGTTTGTGCACGTAAAGCAAGAATGAAAACAGTTCTCCTAATCCATGTCTACTCCCTGCTTCTTTCCAGGCTGTTCTTCCCTGGAGTATTTCCAAGTAAATGACCATGTAATCCACAACGGTCTCGCTGGCAGACTTCGCCTCGGTCACCGGTCGGATTTCCTGACATCACAAAAATCAGGCTGACCAAAACCAAGCCTACTTCCCAAAGCAGGACACCATGCAGAGGTTGTGAGGACTACTCTAAGAGTTTGAGGGAGGTAGGAGGCAGGGGTGGCGTGGGACCTGGGCATCAGTGGTGCTTTCTGCCTCGCTTTCCGGCAGGCTCTCGCGCTGCCGTGGATCGTAATCGGAAAAAAAAAATACAAATCACACGCAGTGGGGATGGCTGCAGTATTAGCTACAGCTGAGAGAGAGAAAGCATTACATTGAACATCTCCTACAGCAAGCTGATCATAAGAATCATCTGATAGCAGTAAGTTAATTAGGTTCCGACGCTCTTCGATATCCTAACAAAGATGCTGAAGCACGTGCTTAACATTGGCAGTACTGCGAGAGAGCTGGTGGAAAGCTACAGGAACGGCAGTAAGAACCTTCGCTACACCGTTCTTCATCACCGGGAAAAAGAGAGTAATTCCCAGACCCTCGCGTAAATGGCTACCGATACCTCTGCACTCGAACCCAGCTGTTTGACTGGTTTTTAATCTTTTTTTTTTGGTTTTTTTTTACCAATTTGCAGATCACTACAAATAAAGTTTTCTACCTTCCAATTCCTACTTTTTAATTATTTTTTATTATTCATTGTTGTAGTCCGAAATCTACCTATTTTTTAATTATTTTTTACTATTCATTGTTGTATTCCAAAATCTACAATGTAAATTGAAAATATAAAGTGCATCAGGTTTCTTGCTTCCAAAACATTTTTTTTTTTTTCTGTAAAGCAAGCCAACGAATGGCTGCATTAATGCTGTCACACAGATGAAGAAAAGCCTTTCACACGTTAGAGCAGCTAACAAACAAATGCTGTTCACTCCACATTAGCCAGCTCTTCACATCTCGGAAAAAGGATCCGAGAACAAGGCTTTTAATAACAGTCAACAGACAACTTGGTTACATGCAAGTTTGTTTTTTTTCTTACAAGATTTTATGTACAATTTTCTCTACCACCAAAAAAAAATCCCCTTTCAAACCAAAGAAACTTCTACCATACAATGCAAAAGACTTATATTGTTTAAGGCCTCCAGTCATAAACAAGAAGCAAATGCTTTAAATTGCTTTGCACATTATCTTAATAATTAAAAAAAAAATAAATCTAAGGGTAATACCAGTGCAGCCTTATAATTTGTATGGATCTAGGAACACAATGTCACAACCGGTCTAATTTAAAGCAGAATTTTTTCCTTCTTCACAGAGTCACAAGCTAAGTGTCCGAGTTTGTTCATTCTTACCATGTTTTTACACTAGCTGGATTTAGCCTTAACACAAGAGAAAGTTTCCAAACCTTGAAGCTTTTGTTTCCTCTTCTGTACTTGTAAACTTTTCTAATTAAAGGTATGGCAGCCGGTAGGAAGGGGTTAATGGGAGCTTCCAGATGACAGAACTCATTTCCCAAAGAGAGCATCAAGACATGGCTCAAGAAGAAAAAAACTTTAAACCCGTACTGAATTCCGCTAGATGGAAATGGATGGGACAAACGGATCCCCTGACAACTACTAATCTGGCAGATGAAAAGATTTCTCTTCAAACCGAGCGCTGAGACACTAACGGTAAGCTGAAGCCTAAGGACTAAAGCCCATCTTCATCTTAACGCAAACTTGCTTTAGATTTGCCGGCTGGAAGAGTACGCGTTCCAGATTTTTGGAAGCGGCACTCAGTGGCCTTGGTTTGACACGGAATAAGCCTGACACGCTAGGCCCAGCTATTCGGACGGCTGACGGCCTGCACCCGCGGTAAAAGTACCTGCACGCACGGAGAAGTTGATCAGATTTTAAAGATGTCTTTTGAGGGATGGCAGGACGTAGCTGTGCCAACGGAGAAATTTTTGGTCAGCTTTTTTTGAAATGTCAATGTGGAAACATGTGGCGAACACACTTAAACAAAAGTTGGGGCCTAAAATAACTGTGTAAAATTCTACTTTCACCCTCACTTTGGATTAACAAGGTGATCAACAAATGTGATGAACAGGACCTCATCTGAGGAACTAAAGGCTCGTAGTTTCATCTTAATGTAAGCAGAAGTCAACAAATACATGATCATACATAGACACAAAATTAAGATATGAAAAATGGCTGTGTGCGCTGCTGCAGTAGGAAATACCCATTTTAGCTGCTGCTCAATTTCAGAGAACAGATAAAAATATTAGAAGTCTGAGTAATATGAATTATTTTTAAAAATGTCATGATGGCCTGAAAAACGGATGAGAAAGCTTCTAATTCTCAGCGAACAAAGATCGCTGCAACCGTACGTGCCAAGTTTAACAGCCCAAACTTCAGTGGTAAGATTCTAAGCAGCTGCGCCACATACTTCCCCATCATACTATACAAGATGAAATATTTAAGAAGCACTACCTAATGTTTACCTACCAACTCTAGAATACATCTCTAGACCATAGGCTGGTATGTGTTTATGATGCATTAGCAGGTACAGTGTTCAATCCTTTCCTCCCCTCCAATAGCTACCATCTCTCTTGAATACTTCTAGCAACGTGTACCTCAGCAAAAGTTTTAGTGCTAGAGAAAGGGACTGGCCTTACACACAAAACAAGAGTTTCAGAGGAGGTTTAGAAAGCCAGCCTGATCTAATTTCAAAGAGCCAACACAAGCGCTTGTGAAATTTGCCTCCAAATGCATGATTACAATGTGAAATGCTAACCAAGCCACGATGCAGAATACAAACATCACTAAAAAGAGTCGTAACGCTGTTGTTCACGTAGGTAATAGTTATCTGCTACTAAGTGGAATGACCTAACAGGTAAGGGTGGGGCTCCAAATAGTCAACGCAAACCAGATCCAGTCTTCTGAACCATTTACTTCTTCAACTTTAAACACATCTTCTGCGAAACTACTAAAATTAAGAATCTGCTCATGCAGCTAGATCCTCGTCTTGCATACAAGGGCTTTGCTACAAAGCAGTGTAAACGTACTCAAGGCAAGCATCCATCCTAAAACACCCATGGAACTGCAGTCAATGGAGACAGTCAAACCAGCTGGCCTGGGACTGCGGTAGGTCAGCCCAACCGAGGGCTGTACCAAGGCAGACCCAGTTTGAACTTCAGCACCTTCAAGTAGCAGATAAAAACAAGCTGTTTAAAATATTTTTCTTTAAATAGACCTTTGGTTTAGACCTTGTAAAGAAACCTTAAATACAGAAAATACGAATTTGTCTGCCCAGCAGTAACACTGTACCCCTAACGTTCCTCACGTCATCAACTATTGTTATACCCATGCATCAAAATATTTTGTATCGGTATTTCTTCCCACTTGCTATAACTAAGCCAGAGTGGCAGAGTTAATTGGACAGCACAGAGTAAACGATCCTTTCTGCTTTAGCAATTTTATTCACCGATACAAATCCCACAGCAAACTCTAAATTTGTTGCAGTCGTACAGTGAACAGTAGCCTGGGTCCTTACAACACAGGTCACAAGGATGGAAACACTGAATTTATGTACAAGTATTAAAGAGCACCAATCTTCTGAAGTGCTCGGATTTCACTTTACTAATTGCTGACTACTTAGCATTTCTGTATAAATTTTGCCAATACGTTTGATACAAACGCATTTCTGTAGCACGCCTTCCTGCTGCCACTTACCAATAGAGAAGACCAACATGTAAAACCAGTATTAAGGCACATAACTTTATTTTCATCTCCATTTTCAAATTTCTGTGCAACCAGCAATAAAAGACCACTTGGAGATTGCCATGTACGTAACTAAGTGTGAAGAGTCATACCGAGCAGGAGATCCAAGACACCTTCAGAGCAAAGATCTCTGTCCGAAATGAGGACGGACACAGGCAGGGAGCATCATCCTATAAAAACGGTCTGAGATATGGGAGTTTTGAGAAGCTAACACAAAACGAAAAGCTGAAGAGGTTGAATGTTAAATTGTTTTTAAAATTTCCTACTGTTACAGAGAGTAGCACTTGTAAAAAACTTAATCTATGAAGCTTTTTGGAACTACAGCAAGATAATTTAACACATTATGCTACCATGGAGTTGAGGTCGCACATACTGACACCATGTTTTGCACGAATTTTGAACATCCTTCGCATTATGTTATTTGACATTCACAGAATCATCTCAGGTTAAGGCAAATGGCAAAACGTTGCATCAGGTTGTATCTTAGTAACTGCAATGCTGCAAGCTTCGCAAGGAATTCAGGATTTCAGGTATTCTGTGTTACCGCAAAGGCACCATCTACACATTTACAAACAGTAGCTGTTAAACGAATGGAAAAGTGATTCAGTGATTTCCAGGCACAGCACTCCAGCATCGTTATCAACTCTGAAACCTATCAATTTGATTTTTTTTTTTTCCTTTCTTTCTTCTTTTTAGCTGGCACTAGCACAAGACGTTCTGGCATAGATTGTTTTCAATTTGCACACATTGAAAACCAGTGTTGATTTCCTGGGACAGCTCATTTAAAATTGCTATGTTCCCTTTAATTGAGCAAGATTTACAAGAGGGCCATAAAGATTTCTTGTACTATTAACCATTTCACTTCCAGCACCCTACAGCAAGGCTCATTTTCTCTTTCCACTACATACTAATGTGACTTTCTCTCTCTCAAATCACGGAAAAGTCTAAGAGGACTTCCTCGAGGCGGCGGCATCCTCTCCTCTCCGTCCCGTATACATCACAGGCACGGATACGCCGGGATTTCTCCCTGCCAAAGCACAACGTTTGTTTCCAGTGGCTGTCCGGACAGCCATCTATCCGCTTCCTGTACTGGAAAGTACACAGGATTTCAAAGTCTCTTTCACTTCCCCAGGCTCCCGGTCCGGCAGCTCGGAGCTCTCAGACCACTGCCCAGGTCTGAGCCCTCACGAGGTAGTGCTCTCCTTCGCTCCAGCGCCGACCCTGCTTTGGATTCCATAAAGTGCCAAGGATACAACATTCCTCTCAGTGCAGTTTGTGTGTTTTTCAGAAGGGACAAAAAGGAGCCAGCATCTGATTTATTTTTGTTATCTTCTGGTTTGAACTGATGCTAAACGTATTCTTCAATTTTTTTATTTTTTTTTTGCACAAAAAGCGATGCTGCTGCTCTAGGTGCGTGCTAACAGTTACCAGGTAGTTTCCTGGAATGGTGATTTTATTTCAACAGAAACATGTTAAGCATAAATAGCTTACAAAATGAAAAAATAGGATGAAATTATGAAAGCAACAAGAATTGACAGCATATGATGCTAAGGTAAAAATATTTTGTAAGTGGCTATGTAACACATCAGACTTCCCTACGCTCCTTCGTAAGGGCTCATTCCAGCTCCTCCCACTCTCCCTGCTGCCACCTCCGTCTCCCTTCGCACAGGAAATAATTCTCCAGACTGTGCAAAATGACCCAAAAGCCTATTACTTCTAACGTAGTCGTCAGCAATTCCCTGGCGCTGGTGCCACAGGTGTTCTGCACAGCTCACCTCCTGCTGTCACTCCCAGGCAGGTGTCGCTCCCCGTCCTGCAGCCCAGGGTGACGCTCCCGCTTGCCTCTCCAATCGTCCCACGCACGACCTACGGATACCCAACTGTCGAGGTACCCTACCTTCAACGGGGTGAAGTGACCAGCTATTAGTTATCAATTATTATTTGGGACCCTGCAAAACCTGGTATTTTTACAACACCTAATGAACATGTTTTCCCAAACTGATTTACTGTTCTGTCTCCGCACGGACACACACCGATAACTTGCACAACGAAAACACGTGGTTTGTGTCAAAAGCCTCGGCATCACCTGGGACTTGAAGCATGGAGAACCACTGCCCACGCCACACAAGTGCCTACCACAAGAGCACTAGCTCTGATGTCCTACCACCAAACGCTATACTCACCACCACACTGGTGAAACGTCCAAACAGAATGGAAACCTTCTCCTGGTGAGTTATCAGGAATTATTGATTTTTTTTTTTTTTTTGGAACCAGAGTAAATTAACAGACAAGTAGGAAAGCTCTCCTCCTGCAGCCCAAATCTCTAAAGCCATTTTTGGACTTGTGTACACGAAGGACTGAAACAACAGCAGAAGAAGAGACAGTCTGATTCTTGAAAAGGACTGGCCAAAGGCCTTCAATCTTGTACTCCTGTCAAAATACATCCAAGATATCGTGTGCGAAATCTATCAAAAACTGAGTGTTAAAAACTTAAATCAACCTAATGAGGTAGACAGCTAGCCCTACTGTTCTTTTTTAAGTAGTAATGAAATGTCAAGGTAAGAAGCATAACGGCTGTAGAGATCATCCACATCTGCATTTGAAACTACACCAAGATCACGTACATGAGGGGCAGAGTGAGTGAAAAGGAAATAAAATGCAAGTTCTAATGTTCAAAGACTGCCTGGAAGGTGTAGCAAGTTTTCAGCTATTTTAGCATATTTTCTTTAGAAGTACAGATTAGGTTTGGGTTTTTACTGCACTTCTTTGCTTCTAAGTATTAACCTAGCATTCTCTGCTTTGGGCTTTCAGAAACGCTTCCGTATTTTGTCTTCCTGTCAAGCCTTGAACTGCAGCGGACAAGGCCAAGCTCAGGGTACGCTGTCTCACAAGGGCGGCCTGTCAGGAGCGAGCAGTGCGTGGAGACGGTGAAGTGGAACCCACCTGAGAACGTGTGCTGTAAGTACGGGGGGGCAAAGGACAGTCTGTGCAGTCTTCAAAGATCTCTTGAATATGAATATTTGGGGTTTGTAAGTTCATAGAGAGGCCAAAAGTTGGCATGCAACTAACAACTAAGTGCACTCTCTTCTTTCCAAAAAAACCCAAGACCTTTATTTTGGGTTGTTCTTAACTAATTGCAGACATGTCTTATGGGAACACAGTGTATTTACCCACTTCGGAAGACATCAGGCTCTTTCACGCCTACAGAACGCAAAAGCCAAGGACTTCGACTAACATCAGCATCTATCTGTTGCATTTCCTTTCAGACTATGTTATATTATTTCTTCTTCAAGAGATGAAATGACATAAAATAACATCTGAAGCACATGTGTCTCGGGTATATATTTAATTCCACGCCATGAGAATACAATATAGACTGTAAGCTACTACATGAGAACTTAATTCAAGACAATAAGCACCTTCCAGTCAGAACACCTACATGTCAGACTATTCCAGGCTGCCATTATGCCTACTTGTCAACTGTTCATTTGCTTACGGAATCTATCCTACCAAAATGTCACTTGCTGTCACTCAAATGCTTGAACTATGCTTGAGATAAAAGGAAAATTAAAGGAAATAAAGATATATACCTGAACCAACAAAAATGTCTACATTGAAAAATCTGTGAAACTTCCAAACGAGAATTCGTAGCATAAGCAAAAATGCTGTGTTAGAATTATCTAGGTGAGTTTAAACTATATACATTATAATAAATGTAATATACATCACAGTTTTTTCTCTTCTGCCTTTTATTGAAGGTGCACCTGTGGCCAAGATTCCTTCTCCATTTCCTTTGTCAGGACAGCAATTAAATGAGAATTCTGTCATACAGCTATCTTCACATAAACTATTATCAAAATATACAAAAAATTCTATTTACCTATCAATAACATAAAAATAATAGCATTTTGTTTTCTAACATCTAAACAACGTACATCTCAAAGATACTACAGTTCCTTTGGAAAATTCATGCTGGGATCTATGTCCTGAATAGTTTTAGTTCCTGTATCAAGGTCTCAACAAACAGATGGAGTTGGTCAAAAACAATGAGGTATTTTCACTTTTCATGGCATCTTTCAAAGTTTAGTTCACCTATCCTTCGCTGAAGCTCAAGTGTTTTTGCCCTCACTCTCAGAACGGTACCTAGGGCCTTTCATACACCGAGGATAAAAACCAACAGGAAATTTAATGAATCTTTTGAAGTGATATAAACTCTGTTGGGAGACTAAGTTAAAGCAAACTGTTGCAATTGCTGCGCCATCTTGGTGAAAGTCTTACCCCTCATTAACACTTTTCAGGAACGTGGTTAAAAAAAAAAAATAAAAAATCCCATTTTGAATGACAGCTCTGGCCTACCACCACAGGTTTTTGGAGGAAGAGTGGCTCTTTTCCTTAGAAACTTTGTACGAGTTTGAACTTAAAAGCATCACTGGTTTTAATTTCAAAGCATTTTACTGAATCAGGATCCTTCCAGGAGAGACAAAGATGTCTGAGATTCACTGAGCTGGATCGGCAGACGCTAACTGGGGTAGGGCTCTCCCTTTAGCAAATATAGGCTGACAAAGGCCAGTCCAGAACCTAAAAAATGACGACGCCTCGTTTAAAGATAAACCACAAAAGTAAGAATCAGTTTAATTTCAAAGCTCTTATTTCTCACTGTAGGAAAGCTGTTGTGGCTACACTGACAACATACGGATTGCAGCTCCCGGCGGTACAAGGCCCGATCAGGTAAGCGCAGGTGATCCAAGCTGAACATGCCAACTTCAAACCAGGGCTGCACGCAAAGCCATGGGAGTTCAACCCTTCCCACCAGCCCCCTTAGAGCACCAAATTCCTGCCTAACTGGAGATGATTGCAAACATCTCCGCACAGATTCAAGGAAAGTTCCTGCCTCTTCTCCCTGCACATCATAATGAGGACAGAAACGAGGAGAAAGGCCAACGAGGCCAGGCCTTTGCTGCGGTGACACTTGTGTCTGGAGCAAGCACCCTCTGGTCAACCACCACCACCAGTTATCCAAAGAAACCACTGGCTGATGAACCACAGCACAGACAGGTTTTGGTTTTTTTTTTTTGTAGTTTGATTTTCCTTAGCCTTTTCCATAGAGTGTCATCATGACAGTGAGTCTCCAAGGATATGAATTTGTCGTAATGGGAAAATAAAACAAAACAAAAATAGTGAAATGGAAGAGAAACCACCTCTACAACCTTTCAGGTCATCTTCATGTAAAGAAAAACAATGGTTTCCTAGGTTTTCATTAACGCATAAATTTTAAGTTTGCTACCTTTGAGTTTATCTTTAGAGCACTGCTTTTTCAGATAGAATTATAAAAGAAAAAAAAAACCAAACTATCAAAGACCTGAATTTGGTTTGGCATTACAAGAGAAGAGAATAATTCACTTTCTTTTAGATATTTCATTCTAACTACATTCTTCCTTGAAATATTTTGTGTAATTAACAAATAATGACAGTTGCTCTTATCTATTATTTTAAATTCACAGCTCTTTAAGGAAAAAACAAAGATGATGTGCATTTTACTTGACAGAAATTTCTTGATATATTGCAGGAAGGCATAAGGATAGGTATTCGTAAAGCTTTCTAACATCTTAGACTGAAATAATAAAAACTCCAAAACTGAGACAGCCAGGTTACTGTGACGGTATGAAGCCAAATCTTACGCAACTAATTCAGGAGCTGTGTGCATGCATGGCTAGCTTTGCTAAGAAAAATTATGGATAAAAATTATGAATTTTAACAGTTTTGCTATGATGGTATTAATTTTAACGAGAGATGCACTGCAGTATCAGAAATTTTTGCATTACTTAAATATTTAACTTTGAAATGACAATTAACCACTGAGCTTCATTAATTTGGTAACAATGTGTTGGGAATATTTGCTTTTGTTCAGAGTGCCTGTTGTTCCAATTTTTCAAAATGGAAAGCCCTTGTAGTTTCCAATATGTATTTATAGTATTTCCTTCCAGAAATAGTGAAAAACATCAGCCCATATAATATTTGAAAACTGTTTCAGAAGGACCAGGTGGAAAATAAATGGACACCACTGAAAACAAACTTCTTGCTCTGATGACACATGAAAAACTTGGCAGAAGAGGTACAAAATTTTCTGCTAAGGCATAGAATTGACCTAACAAACTCAATATAGTCAAAACATACTCTAAAATTTGTCTCTAAAACATACCTAAAAGTAGTCATATTGTAGAGCAACATTATAGGAATATCTTTTTTTTTTTTTTCTCCAAAATCCTCTAAATAATTTCTATAGAAGTAACTTTCAAATCAGTAGGTTTCCCTTTATTCACTTTAAGAAGGCAGAATCAGTTTCTATCCTGCCACAGAGAAGGTAACTTGGGATTTCACAAAACCCCAGCCCTTTCATATTAAAAGTTGAGAGACAGACAGAATTGACTGTTCTCAGAAAAACACGAGAGCTTCAGAAAAGACAATTGGGTTCCTGGGTTTTAATGACAATTCAGGAAAAATTATCTGTCAATCTGGCGCGCAGACTGCTCCGGGGAGAAAAATGATGCAACACGCCGCTGTTCCTGCTCGCTCTTAGCAGAACTACCAGCAAAACACCAGGAACGACGCGGTTTAAGACAAAGTATTTCGAGAAGCACTGTGCATGCAGCACCCAATCACACATTATACACTTCAGTATAATTAATAAATCCTGAAGTTTGGAGAGTGAGAGGCCCGATCTTGTGCAGCGCTATATCACGAGTTCCAGAATTACGCACTTCAGAAAGTTCTCAAAGACTACGTGGCTTGCGGCTGCAGACGACGCGCAGGGCTAAACGTGTCTATCATTTTATCATGCGGTATAAAATTGTATCTAGCTACCAGAATTTTCCATATATTGTTTAAAAAGATAAAACACAAGAAACACGTAAGTCTCACCCATGAGTGGGTTTAAGCTTGCATAACCAGTTTTCTATTTCATTAATGCCATATATCTCTGATATATTTTTGCACTCTTCTAAGTGACTAACAAGAAAAAAAATATTAGAAGGAATTGTATCATTCTGTTTTCTTTCACATGCTGAAATAAAAAGTATAAATCCATAAATCACTGCCATCTCAGTTTAGAGATGAGGAAAATCCACGGTGTCCACGCTATATGCATATGAAAACCACTCATAATTTATAAACCGCCTTGTAACACACAATTTAAAGCTTTTTGAGACATACACTTTGGGAAAAGCAGAATTTCCACGTACGAAAGCGCTATAGCAAGGACACCCTTTGGCAGAGGGCTGATCTAGCTACAGTGCGGCTGCAGCGAGGCGGGCTTGCCGTCAGCTGACTGAGCGTGGGTAGAAAGCCGCGCAACCTTCAACACCAGACCCATCTAGAGAAAAAGGGGTGCAAACCTGGAGCCAGAATGGATCCGGAGATAACAACCTTGAAATAGAAACCGACTGACATTAGAAATCACTTGGATGAGGGGGAACGAAAACAGAGATGCAAGACGCGAGGCACACCAAGGAATTAGGATACAAGTAAGAACAGCTGAATGTGCAACCGAGAACCAAGAAGAATGAAACAATTACTTCCAAAAAGATGCCTAGGCCAACAACCTTTTTAATGCCCGTGCTCTTCACAAAGGATCGCTGCTCTTGCTTTTCTGGCCTGAAAGCATCTTCATGGAGCAAGTACTCCAGTTCTGCATCTGCGTGAAAAGTTCACAAACCCCAGCAGCCCATCACAGGAGCTGGCAAGGGAAGCTGCTAGAACTGAAAACGTTTCTGCAAAATAACCTGGGCTTCAGAGACTAGGATTTGCCAGAATGTCTTAGAGAAAATCTGTTGCTAAAAGGTACAGTAAAGCATAAAGACAAACTCTTAAATCTATCTTCAGAGGAAGGTCTGAAAATTGTATAGTACGGAAGATCTGGAAAGGCACACCGAACAATTAAAAATACTAGATAACTGCGTGCTGATTAAATGCCATCTATCTAATGCAAGGATTTCCTTCTATGGAGAAAAATAACATGTTAGCATATAATTAAAGACTGCATGATTATGTGCAAGGTACAAGTGGGTGAACCAAGGTCACTGGGTTTTGAAGTATTAGGCTACAAGCACAGTAATGCGTATTAAATCCAAAAAGCCGCTGCATTTAAAAATAGATCAAACGGAATAGAAACAGTGCCTGCACATACCTGTACAGCTGCAAACATTTTAGAAAGGGTAGACCAAAAAAAAAAGTACAAAATAAAGGTTAAGATGCTGAGAATGGCAGCTAAATTTGTTTGTTTGTTTGTTTTGTAGAAGCATTCTAAGTTTTACCCGTGTATACATATTAAAGCTTTAAGGAAATCAGCAGTAAAACATTAACCTTACAGAAATAAATACTTTCCATGTCCCAGTTTTTCCCCTTACAAAAAATATATCTTCTTAACTCTAATGCAAACTTCAGTAATTATTCCCCCAAAATACTTGGTTTTCCTTCACTAAATGTTGTAGGCTTCCATTTTGGAATGAGTAAAAGCATACTCCAAGGTCTAGCCTTGAAGGAAACAGTAACAACAAAACAAATTAAAAAAAATTAACCTCAACATGGCAGAAGTATAAATAATCCCCCTCAGCTTGGCAGTGTTGATCTTTTAAATGAAAAACGTCTTTCATTCTGGGGGGTTAAAAAAAAAAAAAAATAAAAGGAAAAAAAGAAAGAAAGAAAAGAGAACTGCCTTAATTTCTTTCTTAATCTAAGCTTTCCACTATCAAACAGCTCCTGTTGGTTTCCTTACTTTAGGTCATGTAATTCAGTTATGCGTGCCATGCTTTTTAACTCTTTGCTATCTCCTCTCCTCTTACAGCATCACCTGGGAACCGAGAAAACCCAGAATGACGCAAACCCCAACAGAACAACGGCTGTGGTAGCCCCGATACGTCCGCTAGTGCCCACCGCACACGGCGATATACTTGAGTAATATAATGTTTTAGTGCCCTTCTTAAACTTGAGATGAAAAAAAAACCCTCAAAAAAATAAAAAGAGAGTTTCATAGGAGAGCTCTGAATGGGCAGCAAAACAGAAATGTGTTACAAACACTACGTAAATGAGGGACCTCCCTTTCGGAACGCGCGAGACAGCGCTCCGACCCCGCGTGCCCCAGCGCAGATGCTCCCCCAGGCTGAGTCTGAGCTAACCATGCAGCTCCAGTAACTCCATTCGTACTGCTCGAAAAAATCAGTTAGAGATCTGCAGAAAAAGCCCTTTCAGGCAGATCAAGGCTGCCCAGACATCCCCGAAGGAAAAAAATTAGCTATGAACTGTGAACAAACTTAGCGCTAAGCAGATCAGCTTTTGCTGTGCTGCATGGCAGGTGAAAACGGTATCACCAGGTCCACAGCATCCTAACACCTCAGTAAGTTTTATTCTTCAAACAAACTGCTAATGAGAGCTATTCAAAGCTCAGATTTGAGAGCCAAGTCGCTTATTCATGAATTATCATCCTCTCATTGAACAGCGTTTTACATGCTTCCTTTCGAAAAGTCTCAGACGAAGCTGCTGCGTTCAGAAGTTCAAAAATGAAGCTGTACCCTCATTTTGGACCTGTCTACTTAAAACGAAGGCAGGCATATATGCAAACTTCTAGTGAACTAAAGTGCCCCATCAGGAGTTCAATTATATTCTGAAATTACGCCTTAATTGGGTTGCTCAAGGATGAGCTGTACAGCTAACCAAAAATCTACTGCCATATAATCATCACTACATTTCAGATATTGCCACACATTAAATTAACAGCAGATAATGAGTGGAAAAATTAGCTCTATTTCCATAACAGAAAAAATTCTTCCCATATTACCCGGAGCGTTCTATATAGTTAATTTCAAGATCGAAAAAATAATACACAAACAAAACTCTCCTGAAGGGTCTACGTTTACTTTTATCAAGAGTCCACACATCCAAAATAAATAGCACAAGAGTGCATATCAGATCCGTATCTCTAATATCTAATTAAACAGAAGTCACATTTCTAAACTCCTACAGAAAACGTCAAGATATTGACCACTATTTTACTTTGTGTGCTGCTGGCTGTCTCTTTTCCACATTAACTTTTTGGTGTTTGAGTAGTAAGGACAAGCTAAGGACTCATATTCTTGTAACTACAAGGAGGAAAAGAAAGCTCCTTCAGTAGAGCTTATTTTTCACATTAGCAGGGTAAAGAAACTCATAAAAAAAAAAAAAAAGTTAGGACTTTTGGATGTGTAACCAGGCTCCTGAACGTCAGCTGCTGTTCAATCTTGGTTATTTTTTGAGGACAAAAACTTATTACTTACATACAAATGCATAATCACGATTATTCTACTTACCTTTGCTGTCTGAAGGGAACAGATTTCAAAGATCTTGTCTGGCAATGATATATTCCTCGGTATTTATGCCTCCAATGATTACCATCGTCAACAAGGATCTGGAGAAAAACACCACAAAGCAGTACGTAAGCCAGGTTAGTTGCAACTAGACTTCGGATTTTTAAAAACTGTATTAATTTATTAAGAAGGCACAAAATAAAATTGCTCATTTCATACAATACATGAATTTATTAGCTGCTGCCAAAAACCGACAGACAAGCACCACAGTCACTGCATGGGGAGGCATTATCTACTTGAGGTATGTAACAATTACTCCACGGCTAAATATTTACGGCTAAATACGCCAAACTTGAGAAATCCATTTTTATCATACCAAAATAACAGCAGCAGTAATTATCCCATGAGTTGAAGATTAGGAAAGACAAATTATATAAAAAATTGGTATTGAAGTATTACGTTAGAAGCACTAATAGATTACGAAAAGTTAAACACCTCCCTAAAGTTTGAAAAGCCAAATTAAAGGCAACTTTAAGACGATGGCGCTAAAAATGCCAGTTATGGCTTTAAAACAACAACAAACCCTATTCAACAGTATAAACGTACAATATAATTTATCAGTGCTGTTTTCTTATTTCAGTACTGTAACTATGGAAAGATGAATTAAAAAAAAAATGACTACTTTTATGATAAGGTCAGAATCAAAGGAGCTAGTCTACACACGCACGTACTTTGGGAACCAACCTATGCTGAAATGCCCAATAGCTACAGTCTTTTTTTTTTTTTCAGGTCTCAATGTCTTTGACAGAGAAACCGCTTGTCCGTTACAACCATGATAAAATTTCCACTGATTAGCCGAGGTTGCCAGGAACCTCTGGAGAACATCCGTGTCTGCTCAAGCAGGGCAACCTAGTGCTGGTGGCCCAGGACCCTGTCTGGTTGGACTCCGAACATCTCCATGGACAGAGACTCCAAGTCTCTCTGGGCAACCAGTGGTCAACCACTCCAAGAATAAACAAGTGTGTCCCGATGTCCAGAATGTCCTGACATTCTCTGCTCTGGAAAAGGTTTCCTTCATGAAGGAACTTCAAAGCGTAGCTGTGTGACATGAGACAGAAGGTCTGATAACAGGCTGCAGTCCGTATAACCAACCCTCACGTACGTTCTCCACGGCAAACACTAAACTAAGCCCCACCGGTACCCGTATAACCTAACGCATGCCGCAATACTTCTGAAATCTTTCATTCCTCACTCAGCAACACAACCATTAGCCTGAAGACCGATCAAGTCTCGCACACAATCTTCCCTCTACTCAGTCAATCCACTCGTGCTAGCCATTCTCGGACTCCAAAGGAATCCAACCTCGAGCAAAGGCAAAGGAAAACTTTTTGCTGAGTCCCGACAGCGTACGAGCACCACAGCAATGCAACTTGAATTAATACAAGCAACTGATTTATCTTCAATATATTTTTTTAAAATGTGATTTCTCTATTGACTCATTTATTTCAGGCCTGGAACATCTGATTGCCAGCAGTCAGGACACGTGTGGAAAGCAGATCAGTCTGCAGAGGATTCACTCCTGCTCAAAGCCATAATAGCTAAATACCTCTGAAAGCATAACCACTGTGTTTTTGCAGTTCACCTGTATCAATGAAAAAAAATATTCCATCTCAGCTTTATGATAACACTTTATCAGAATTGTCCACGTTTATTTCTTGAGAAGTAAATCCAAACCCACTCAACTTCCATCACCTGACAGTAAACACCTTTCAAATCAACTTCTTCCACAAAAAAACCCAAGTTATTGAATATTTAAATGGATACTCTCTGCTCTTTCTACTGCCTCCAAAAATGTAAAATCCATGTAGAAAAAATAACCACTAGATCAGTCTCCGAAACAAAATTGCATAGGCTACATTGATGAGGCTAAATATTTTCTAATGAAAAATCTGAAGAAGAAATGGGATGTACACTGTGCCTTGTTGCTTGCCAAACTGAGAGCTGACGGATTGATATGGGGAAAAAATTCCAGATAAAACCAACCCTATTAAAGTGTTAAAAAGCTGCTGGGTCTGAACGGAAAGCAACGCCTCCCCAGCAGACTACCACCGCATTTTCAGATATGGTTCAAGACATGGTTGAGGGAGGGAGGGAGGAATGGAAACGAGCATTTCAAATAATTTAAGGCTAATGAAATACCCTGAAGTGCGCAGGAGTCTGGGAAACAACCAGGTGAACAACAAGGTCTGTTGATAAGCTGCTCGAAGTCACTAAACCCGGTCTGAGAGGCCAAGCGTTGCTGCGTTAAGGTACGCCCTGTGAACGTCAAACCCCAAACAACCACCTTGAATTCAACGGGTCTACAGCTCCTGCAGTCGCAACATGGAATCTTAAGGTTGGAAGAGACCTCCAAGATCATCAAGTCCAACTGTCAACTCAACACCACCATGCATACTAAACCATGTCCTGGAGTGCCACATCTACACCTTCTTTGAACACCTCCAGGAATGGTGACTCCATCACCTCCTTGCGCAGCCTGTTCCAGTGCCTGACCACTCTTCCAGTAAAGAATTGTTTCCTGATATCCAACCTAAACCTCCCCTGACACAACTTGAGGTCATTTCCTCTTGTCCTATCACAAGTTATTTGGGAAACCAACACCCACCTCCCTACACCCTCCTCCTTGGAGAGACAATGAGGTCTCCCCTCAGCCTCCTCTTCTCCAGACTGAACAACCCCAGTTCTCTCAGCCACTGCTCATAGGACTTGCTCTCCAGAGCCCTCACCAGCTTCGTTGCCCTTCTCTGGACGCACTCCAGCAACTCAACGTCCTTCTTGTACTGAGGGGCCCAAACTGCACACAGCATTCAAGGTGCACTGCTTTTGTCAGCTATGCTTGGCTTTGGCTGGATGTGACCTGTGTTACACGCCAAACCAATGAAGTCAGAGGAATAAACTGGTGTGGAAACCAAAGCAGAATCCACCGACAGATTTGTTTGGCGAGTTCAGCAGGGAAAACGCTTATATCAGCGGTTACGAAGCAGAAAGCACAGCCGCTGACAGGGAGATCTTCAGACTGCAGATGCACCGAGAACTGGAGTCAAGTTTTCTTTAAAGAGAACACATAATACGCAGCAACGACAGGGAAACGAATGCAGCGTTTCACTGTGCCATTTGAAATAATTCTTGCAGTCATTCTGACGGTATCGTTAATTTTGTTCTCAAAACCTCCGAGCCTCCTCGAAGGAGTTCAAGCGTTGCACCACAGGGAGAAAGTTTCTCCTGCGTTAAACCACGTTTCGGGGGAATCTTCTACACCTCCTGGGACCTGTTCGTTTTGCTGAACATCACCACGGTTTTGTTATTTTTCCTTCACATGATTTTATGATCATCATCCTAACAGCCAGAAGGAGTCACTATGATCTCATCTCCAATTCATGTGAATCTACCGATAAAATTAAAACATTTTCTTTCTGATAGCACATTAGCTTATTTACAATATCTGAATTCCTGTACGCCATTTGACACGGACACAAAAAAGACACAGTTACACGGCACTACAAGTAAAGAGACAGTCAAAAAGAGACAGAAAACAGACATTTTCTGTCTTAAAGAAAATCTATATTCTCTGTTTTTTTTCTTTTTTAAGTTCCCTAGCACCTTGTTTTGAATGTTGTTCCTCTAAATATCCTAGAGTATGAAGAGTTGGTTCTACAAGATTCTACATCCTAGTCTGGTGCCAACCCACAAAACATATGTCTCTGCTCAAATGTACGAATCTGTTTTGATTTTTCTTTTTTTTTTTTTAAATTTCTTCCTGGACTGGGGACAGAAATATTTATTTAGATACAACCCAACATTAAGTATCTTCTGAGATACGAAACTTTCTAAATCCCAAATATATTTTCATTAATTTATTCCCAAACAGCAACTTTGGAAAATTATAAATTGGTTTTAGACCTTATTTTTTATGCTTGTGGGTGCTAGTCAGTCTTAAAACCCTTAGATTTATTTTTAACCTAACTATTTTATTGCATGGCTATGCAAAAACATCAATATGTTTTTCTGATGTCATTAACTTTCCATTTGTTCCCACTGTAAATTGCTTTTGTACTCTATTTTTGTATTATTAAAGATAAGGTAGATTTTCCACTATTATTGACACAACAGCCCAAAGTGTTGTTCAAAAAAATTGACAAAACAGGAAATGATGGAGCGCAGAGCACCCTGACCCCCCGACCAGGATTCTTTGGCCGGCCCCGAGCGTCAATGGTGAAACCTTGCTCCTCGGTGAGCTGCGGTGACTGCCCGCATCCACCTCCTGCTGGGGGTTTGCTTTTAATTAGAATATCACAAACGCAAACAAAAGACGCTCCAGCCTCAGGAATTAAATATTTGCATTCGCTTCAGCAAACTGGCTTCTTGAGAGAGCCAACTTCTGCACAGGCATAAAGCAAAAGTAACTTTGATGAAGTTACACGGGTTACTTCAAATCCCACAGGTGCAAAACATACCTGAGCTTCCTAGGGATGTTCAGGGATCCAGAGAAACCCCTCAGCTTGGACAGGGGTAAAATCTCAGGCCATTTTCTTTTGATACAGGACTATATGTGAGATGCACTCCCACAGAAACAGAATCACAGAAGGGTTTGGGTGGGAAGGGACCTTCAAAGCCCACCCAGTCCAACCCCCTGCCAGGAGCAGGGACATCTCCAACCGGATCAGGTTGCTCAGAGCCCCGGCCAACCTGGCCTGGAATGTTTCCAGGGAGGGGGCATCAACCCCAATACTACAAAGCCTTTGCAAAGGCTTTTATACCCCCCACCCCGCTATTTTATACCCCCACACCATACGTGCACTGGAAGAGGAAGAACGCGACAGGAACGAGCGCTGCGATCTGTACCCAGGTTACGTTCTCCTCTGGAGAATCTGCAAGATGATTCAGCTCCCTTGCAAAGATATACCATCATAAAAGGAACAGGAGGAAAACCACCCAAGCTTCTTCTTTGTTCCACAATAACGCAGAAAAGGCAGCCTCAATATTTTTCTAAATGAATAGTTTTAAGTGAGAAATAAATAAACCAGGTCCGTCTTGTTGCCGAGATGAGCAAGCAAGAACTCATGAGATCACATGACAGGTGACTCGGCTCCAATATCGCTCTAAGAAAGAATTTTATCCTGCTTTTAACTGTTATTTACCTTTTTATTGACACCAATATAAGTTAACTTTTAATTAGCATTAGGGGAAAAAAAGCCATTTTCACGAAAACTATGAAAGCCTCAGTGATTTTATCAGCAGCGGGCTGCAGCAGGCCGGTCCTGGCAGCTCCCGAGCGTTCTCCGGCAGCACTTGGCTCGCGCCATCACCGACACCTCCCTCGTCGTTGCGCCCAGCAACGCGGGGCTGGGGATGCGGCTCACCGCCGTGCGGGCTGCTTCCACTTCGGCACTGCTTCTGTACCAGACACTTGCATATATAGATATATATGCTCTATTTACGTCTAAACCATATGTGCATGCATATAAATATCGTATTTATAAGCATATATGAAACCAAAAATGTGGTTTTTCTATGTATTAGTTACATTCATACTTTATTTTTAATACAGACAAAATCCCAGTACTATTAAAAGTTTGGAGAACCTTAACAATACTTCTGAAAGAAAAAAACACCCTCAATGAGACACTACTACATTATAAAGAAATCCCATTTCTCTTCCAAAATGAATACCTACACTTCTTGCCTTTCTAGGTTATTTAGAAACACTTTTTTTAGCAGCTAATCTCTCGTTAAAGCTCAAGAGTGTAACTTCTTCCACAACTAGCAACAGCAAAACTCTCCATGGAGATTGTCCAACGCGCAACCATCTCTTGGAGTATCATGGGACTTCAAGCTGCGTATCACTGGAAACTAAAACTACACTTGAGCCTCCATAAGGGGCAGAACTAAAAGAGAAAAACCCAAACAAACACACAAATGTCCCCTCCCAAATCCCTTGGTAACCCAACCACTACAGAAGCGTGCTCCCCTTCCCTCACTCCCCACCACGTATTTTATTCTGCCACAGCCTCGTTCGCTAACGCGTGCACGCGGCGCCTAGACTTCCCTTTCTTCTTCTCATGTGTTGGATACTGCCTCAAGAGCAGAGCACGCTCGTAAAGCTGGAGCGCTTCACGTGACTCATCCAACCCAGCGCGGAGAAGCTCCTGCAGTGATTGATTTCACATCTCAGCTGGTCTTGAGTCGGGCTGCCCAACCAGCCTCTACACCACCCGCAGCCACAGGACGATGAAGAAGGTAGGGTTTAAACTCTTAGTTTATCAGAGAGGAACGACAAATCGGGAAACTCTGAGCGCTTCCATGGGAATAGGAGGAGAATGGGGACCAGACCAAACTGAAGTCGGAGCGGGAAACAGGAGTTACTACAGACACCAACGGGAAGAGTCTCGCCTCGCTACAAGTAGCCCAGAAATTAAGATGTGAGAAAAGAAGAATCCCTCAATTTATTTAAGTCAAACAGGGGAAAAGTGGGGGAAAAGTAAACCAAATAACAAAATTATTACCTATAGCAAACAAGGTCATAGAAGTGAGTAGGTTTACTAAATAGATACTTTCTTTGTAGTTAAGCAACCACGGCCAAAGCAATGACATTTACTCACATTTCATCCAAGTACTCTTTTGAATTCTGACTAATTAAAATAACCGCTAAATGACCAGTGACATGTACCTCACCTTTCAGTGAAGATGAGAAGTTAGCAAATTGGAACAGTCTCTCTCCAAAAAAGATGGTTTCGTCTTTCTAAATCTTCTACATACAAAAGAAAATACTTTGCATTTATTTTGCCATTCATCCAAACATGTAATGCATTTAAAAATAGGCTTGCGACTGTAATTCATTCCCCAAGTCACGTGAAGATGACAGCGTTCTTACTTTACTAACAGAAAACCGCGGCGGAGTGATTTTTAGTGACCTCAAATTCTCGGTATTTCGGTGACACAGTTGGAAACAAAATATGAAACTTCTGTCATGTGTAATTGTGTGGTTACAACACCGTAAAGATAGTTGAAATTGTTTTGAAAATGTGAGAGTGCGTAAATCAAGGAAAAATGAATGAAAAGATCAGCAATACTACCTAGTGTTTATTTTTGGATTGAAGAAAGAAAACAGAAAAATATTTTTGTAACTGTGCAATGTCACCACACGTTATAACACGACGTTCTTCCCCTGCTGCTTAGATAGCACCAAAAATATTCACCTCCAATTTGTAGCAGTTGCTATCACCCTAACAGCATTTTATAGCCCCAGGGCAGCCTATGCCTATAACAAATCTGTAGAGAACTGATGTCATAGTAATAACTTTTCTAAACATAGAACTAAAGACTGAAGGAGCTGCGTTACACAACGGTAGACACAAAGCTTTAGTTTCCAAATGGCTGTTTCCTATCGATACTTGCATTTAAAACCTGCAAAGATGTCACAAGTTGGACTAAAGTTTATTTTTGGTTGATCTTGAGAAAACTCTATATGACATTTACTATTATAAAACAATTAGTGTTCTTGTGCTTTCAAACACTGAATATCAGAAATCATGACACTGAATCAAAAACTGAAAAGAGGACACTACACAGCAGATGAAACACTGACATCTCTGCAGAGACTTTCCTTTAAAATGGAAAAAAATGGCACAGTGTTGAGCCTCAATTGTTTGAGGAAATATTCTTCTCCTCCAAAATTAAATGAGAAACATTTAGAAGCACAAAATGCTGTAAATTTAAGAACGTATGAATCTGTGATGATTACATACCAAAAGGAAAAAAAATGCATCTCTTCAGATATGTCTCTTGTTTTATTTTCTGTCTTTTTTAAAGAACAGAAAAGGCAATCAAACGCAACAGAAAAATTGTATTAATTGGCTGATCTTGTGATGGTTCCCATTCAACAGTATTTTCCCATTCATTTAGCTGAAGCATAATTATTCAGCGCGAACTGCAGTGTTTTATACCACATTTCAAATACCGATAGACAGAACGCTACTGCTTCATACAAAACTGGCCCCAAAAGAGGAAGGACGTCGGGGCATCGTTAGAGCCCCCGTTACCTCTCCAGCAGTCACCCCTTAATAGCAGGTACCAGGCTGGTGGGATGTCTGATGGCACCAACTGCACACGCGGCATTCAGGAGAGCAACAGCTGTTGGGTACGGCCACGGCCCCACGTCTGCGCTAGTCCGCGTTCTCCTGGCACTGCCATTTACTGAACTTCTGTTAATGCTGGTGAAACTGTAAGTAGATATTTCCATGCATTTGTAAATACCTTATTCATTTTTACGGAAAGGAACCACAAAGAAGGTCTAGGAAAAGTGTTTCTCTGAAACGTCACAATCAGAGTTAGTGGGTTTCAGGGGTCTCCTCTACATTTTAACTTCAATATTCAACCGCTAATAACTGCGTACAGTTTCCCAGAACAAGAAGCACTTTTGGTCTCTATTTTAACATCTGTAGTTTTACAAAGGACTTCTCTTTTGATGGAACTTCTAGAAACAAATTAATTCACAAGTGCCCTCAAATGCCACAAGATTTAACACGGGAATATTTCTTTATACTATAGCAATGCATGTTCCCCATCAAACTGAGACCTAGCCAGGCTTTTAATGTAAGATTAAAATGTTTTAAATGTATGTATCTGAATATATAGGCCTGACACCCCCTTTTTCAGGCTTTACATTCACATATCCCCATTACTCTACCTGCTTTCCCTTCACCCTGATGTCTGGCAAAAAGCAGGACGGGAGGGTCACCCACCTCCTGGAACAAACACCCAACCAGCTGCTGCCAGGGACAGCAAAGAGCAGGCACCGCGGGCTCCCGCAGTGGGAAAAACCAACGTGAGAAGGAAGGAAAAGCAGGTGAAAGCTGTGGACGTACCCTAAGTGCCAACCTCCCTCACTGTGCCAGCGTTGCTTTGAAAGAGACCCCTAGAACACAGGAAGGATTTTTTTCTGAAGACAAAGAGTTACCAAAAGCAGGAATTAAACAGGAAATAACAGAAGAAAACAATTTGCTAATTAGTCAGGTAAGCTAGTATATACTTTGCTTTTGCTTCTAATTATACTAGAAAAAACTTGGGAAAGTGATCTTTTTAATCCTGCCATTCGCCTTAATTAAGGGAAACAGGACAAGTAACATCCACAAAACATTTAAGCTCAAAGTATGGGTTATATTTACTTTTTTTTTTCCTCCTCCATTAACATAAGATTTGTAGCACTGCCATAATTACAATGCTTTTAAAACAAGACCGTATACAAGTACCAAATTCTGATTGATTGCTATCAGGAACAATGAGTATCATCTTCCAAAACGTCATTTCTTCCTTCTGCCAAACTTAGATCAGCTGCTATTTGGCTGATGATTTAGGAGCATCCACAAAAGACATTGGGAGCAATTTAGTTACATAGGTCTAATTTAATAAAAAAATACCTTGAGATGATCATATTACGAACAGAAAGGAATTTATCTCTCTTTTCAACTCTGTGCCCAGTACATTGCAGGTTCCACAGAACCTGCAAATCACTCCAAGAAATTTCAGAATACTCCTCAAATGTAATGATGTAATTTTTTTTTTAAATAGCAAATTTATTTGAAGTTATGCCTGTATTCTTTCCTTGGTTAAATAAAAGATAAAATCCTATTTCCTCCCAGTTCACTGTGCTGCCTTCTGGAAAAGCAGCCCTTCTAGACACACTAAAAAAAGAAAAAGCCTTAGTAGGTTTTTGCCTTTTCATTTTTTTCCCCCTAAAATAAGGAAAATCCTAAGTCTGGACAGACTTAGTTGGGCTTTTTACCTCATTTCCCCATCGATATATCTGGTTGCCAGATTACCACCACCCTTTCTGCGTGACAAACCTGGGCCGTTCAATCAGCTTAGTTCAACTGCAATTTTGCGCTGTTAACCAGGTGGACTTGGGCATCGGGGAGGGGTACCCGTTTCCGTACGGCCCTCGACTCCCGTTCCCAGCCTCCAGAGGGTCAGCGATACCAAGCTTCTCTAGGCTCCCAGTGCTCTCCAGAGCACGAGAGGCCAACCCGACTCACGCTGCCAGACATCCCTGCTCAGTTATTTTATTCGTCTGCGGAGAAAACATCATCTGCTATTAAAAGTCTCAGTGATGTAGGTAACTTCTTCTGAATGGCCTTCCCAGCTCTGAAGATGCATCTGATGCAGCTTTAAAAATTCTGGCTTTAGCCTGCCGTTCCTTCTGGTATTTCTGCCTTTATCAGTTTTGTCTCTCCATCATTACTCTTTCCGTCTTATCTTTACTAAAAGGAAAATCTTTCACAGAAACTGCCTTGTTCCTCCCAGGGGTCTGAGGCACCTCTCTGCGTTAGCAGCACCGCTATCGCGTGATGACATCTCCACAACAGGCACGCGGACAATTAAGCCAGAAGCAGATAAAAGCAGTATTCCCTTCCTACTCGGTCGAAATAAGGCTGGGAAATTTTTGTTAAGAAAACGACCTTGTTAATTTTTTAAGACATCTCCCGGGAGAACCGTAATCATCACATCCCTGTTCCACAGCAGTCAGGAGGAATCACCAGGATGGTGGTGCATAACTTCCTTAGCATCCAGACATATCGGGGATGAAGTTTGTCTCTTCCCAGTCTAACAGCAGAAAGGGTGTTTGTAGTAAACGCTGTTTTATGGAAGTAATTGATAAGACAGGTTGCTCTCTAAGAAAGGGAAAGATGGAGTCTCTGCGTTTCAACCGGGGCAGCAAGGAGGGATTTGAGCCCAAGGAAAACTTGTGTTTTAAATCACAAGGAGAGATTTAACTATTTTTGTTACATTGGACAAAACATCACATAACATCTCTTCTTTAAACATGGAGCAAACACACCAGCGCTCTGGAGCCAGGCTAGTCTCCAGTTTCACCCAGGGTTGGGAGTGACGACCGTCCGATCCCAGAGGTCAGCTGGAACACTGCTCTAATTCAGAGAAGTGCAGAAAGCAAAGGAAAAAAAAAAAACTGTTACATTACTAAAAATGAAAATAACGTGATGTTGATAGCTCCAATAATTTCAAACGGTTTTAGAAACAACTTTCATCTTCAGCTACAGCACTTGTTTCTTAGAAGCACTGCATATTTTAACAGATGTCTTAACCAGCTTCTAACGGTTATTTGGGATTTGTAGAAGACTGGAAATACATGTGTGGAGAAAAAGAAAAATCCATGGGCACTTTTGCACTGGTACCTCCTCCAGTACCACTCCTGTCACAGAATCACTGAAGTTATTTGGGCTTACAGCAAACAAATAAAACAAATAAAAAAATCCCTAAAGAAACAAAAATTGAACCTATTGGAGGAAATTTTGCACCTTCCCCCCTCCCAATTCAAACACACAAAAAATTATCTGCACCATTTCCCTAGCCCACAGATACACCACCACAAGAACTTGCACTGGTGCAAGTAAAAAAGGGGAGAAAACTTTCACGTGGAGAAGGAACGAAGGGCCAAGAGGAAGTGGGCAGAAGTTTCTCCAACCGGTTTGGCTGCTGGAGAAAACCGCAAAGTATCCCTTTCACAGCAGTGCTGCTAATCCCAGTTTGAACAACGATGGTAATTTTGATCTGCAAGAATTTTATGACACTGCAGGTAACACCAGAAGGTTTTTCAGCAAAGACATCAAAAGCTTAGCTAAGAGTATCCATGTCAAAACAAGGATATTGTTAAAAACTGTGATCTATTTAACCCATTTTGAAGCTTAAATTCAGGATTTTGGTTTTGTTACCTCCTGTTGGTGGTTAACAGACCACAAATACATATGCCCTTCTTGCTCCTTCTGAAGTATTCTGATCTCAAGTGAAATAGTACAAATTACTAGAAGAATTGCCATCTAGGTCCTGCGGATGGTACGGAAAGCAGCTTTTCTTTTACATGCACTCAAAAAAGAAAGAACGAACTCCTACAAAGGCTTCGTAATTTCTTCCTACCTTCCTCCCTTTGTCTCTGCCCACTTTGGCCCAAATAGGTTTTACTTTTTTTTTTTTCCCAACTTATCTAAAATCAAATCCTGAACTACACGGATCTCTCTACTCCTACAAAGTCCCAGTGAAACCAGTGCAGACTGTGCACAGACCTACCACCATCAATGCATTTAGAAGATCAGTAACTGGTACTGCGAGATCCCAATGGCAGAGACTGGGAAGCTCCATCATCGCAGCGACTCCCAAGGATGCAGAAATTCACATTCATGCCTCAAAAATGTAATATATTATTTCATATGCCCATATGGGGTCATTTTACATGGAGTGGTTAAGCTGAAGGAAAGAAACAGGGAAGAAAAAAGAAATTTTGAAAGGCCTTTGTCCTGAAATGGTTTTTTCTTTGCTTCCTTTGGAAGAGTCGTCTTAAAAACCACTACTGTGGCAGAATGCTCTTTCATGACATTTAGCCTTAATCTTCTCTTTCTTCATTTCCCTGCGTTATTTCCAGCTATAAGCCCCTACGCTAGCCCGAATATTTCCTCTCTATCTGTAGTTGTTTACAATTTTAGATATATGTAGGCTGTTAAGTCTTGTCTTGACTGTTCCCTTCTCTTAATCTTTCCACAACATTAGTTCCTTCAGAGCCCAAAGGCACGTTCAGGTGTCTCTGATAAACAAGGCCAACCACCCTTTTAGCCCATCGCAGTCCTAAGATTTGATATTTGTGTCTAGCTCTCACGTGCCCTGATGCATGAAGCTTTGGTACTAAAATCCTAAGAAAACAGGTGTTTCCTGAAATCTTCTGATTTTGGTAACCTCTGTACAGCAAATACATGCAAATATGAAAATATACACAAAATATCATCATCAAACCAAGAAACCCAAACCAAAACCCTCTTCATGGAAATTCTAAACGTTTCTGCCGTGCAATCTAAATACACAGCAATGTGGTTTTATAGGAAACCAACCTAGATAAACGTCTGTGTGCCCACAGATAATCCTGGACGGCTGAACACGGTGTTATCATGGCAATAACCTTTTGGATCAAGAGAAAAATAATCAGCCCAGAGTAAATGTGACTTCATGATCGATCAGAAATTGATACCAGGTTCCTGCATTTTCACGTTCAACTGCTGAAGGAAGCGATCCTACCTTTTCTGCACTTTGTCTGTTTCTGCCCTACACATCCCCTTTCCCCCGGCACTAACACAACCAACCACACCAGGAGCCGACCCCGAAAACGAACCTGCTTACAAATGGGGGTCTTCTGGTAGTTTATCACGAGCAGAGCACGAGAAGGTAGCTATGGAGAGATAAGGGCACGCGGAGCGCTGCAGAACAGTGGTGGAGTCATCATGGTCACAGGCTGGAGTTACCCATACTGAATGTACGTTGGCCTCGGGTAGTACACCTGGTCTACAACCTCGTTTCATTTATTCCACAGAAAATCTACACCTACTCTAGGTTAGAATCATAGAAACATGCCAGTTGGAAAGGACTTTTGGAGGTCTCCAGTCCAACCTCTTGCTCAAAGGAGGTCCAGCTAGATCAGGAAGCTCAGGCCATTGACCCATCAAATTTCACATACCTCTCTGATTTTACCATCTCTCCAGTAACTAATCACCTTCATGGTGATTTAATTTTCCTTACATTTAACTGGAACCTCCTTTTTTCCATCTTGTGTCCATTGCCTCTCACTGTGTCCCTCCACAAGTCCGCCTTTGCCCTCTCCATACACTCCAACCCAGGGGAAATGCACTTTTGTAATTCCTCCTCCCTGGATGACAACCAACTCTGTACTTTGAATCCCAGCAAACCCACAAGTGTCTCTCCTATTCATCTTACAGGTAGCAAATGGCCCCCTTTACTGTAGAAAAGAAGCATAAACACGCAGAAGGCCTGCACATGAGGTGAACAGGGGAGGTTTAATAAACCTCCTGAAATCCAACCAACATCTCCACTTAGATATTTCAACTGCTCCTTCCACAGTTTAGTGCAACTTCACCTTAGCATGCAAATAATTTTCAGTCGCTACTGCCAGCTCAGCAGGGGAAGATTTAAATCCGGATTTTCTTCTACCATAACTTTTCATTTCTTGGTTGTCAAGGTCTGAGATATTCTGAATTCTGTGTACTGTAAGAGCAAGAGATACTGCCAACAAATCTCAATACCTCAGCACGTTTTCCTTCTTTCTTTTGAAACACAGGGAAGTATTTCTGGAAGCAGGTTGGGTCCTTTTACACAGTTGAGGTTACAATGTCAGTTTGTCGTGGAGTCACTGTTGTCGTTAGCAAAGCGTACAGATGCTATGGATTTCTCAGGTCTTCTACCACTTCACTGTAAGTTCTTTGTCTCTCCGTCTCCACTCGCCCTTAACCACAGGTGACCACAAGCATGTGATCCTCCGGCCACCGCCCTGAGTTCCTCCGTAGCACAAGGCGTTGGTCCTCAGCGGGCCTCCACTCACCACCACCCAGCTGGGCACCACCGCTGCTCCGGGCACCTCTCTCCCTTTTCAAGGTCATCTGGCCCACCACAGTCTCATTCAAACACCTTGGGATGAGCTGCCATTCCCAATCCAGCTCATTTTACTGTGAGGTTTCCACCCATTTCCTGGTTATACAAACGCTGGTGCTACTGCAAAAGGAAGCGGCAGGGACACAGGCAGCCAGCTCTCACGCCCTGTTTGTTCTTCCCCTGGAGCGATGCGTCCTAACTTTGTTCTTCAGGTTTGCCTTCTCATTGGTGTCAAAGTCATTAATACAAATACAAAAAAAAAAAAAAAAAAAAAAAAAAA
>WHYT01014836.1:18990-39009 GCA_009806455.1 Tetrax tetrax | reverse complement strand
AAAAAAAAAAAAAAAAAAAAAGTTAGAAATTCCAAGTGGCTTCCAAGATGTAAATCTTCTTAAATATTGCATTAAAATATGTTTCAGTGGCCATTTAGCTCTATATTCTCAAACACAAAGACGTCTGGGCAGGTCAGTCACTTTCAGGCTCCGTCACGTTTTTGATAATGCCACTTCACCCAGACTTTAGTCGAAACTTGATTCCGCATTTAATCCTTCGCTTCTAATCATCTGCTGGGTAAGATGTATACAAAACATCTATGTGAACCATATGGTCCTGTGAAAACGCGGAACCGAACTGAATGAAACGCGAGCTCTTGCCTTTTCTGAGCACATCTGTTGCCGTGCCTCCTGACGGGATCGCGCCAAAAGGGCTCCCCCACGAGCGGGACAGACGGCGGGAAGCGTTCTGCACATGCTGTGCCGGGCTGCAACGAGCAGACACTCCGAGGCCACCTGTCACGGGGCTGAGCCGCACACAATTCCGGGGGACGGGCTGCGGGACGCTCGGCACGGCCCGTTCCCTCGGCTGGCAGCAGTGGAATATGTCCTGCCTTCTCCCAGTGCTTCCCAGCACACCCACTGCACAGGTCCCTGCCACCCATCCTCTTAACATCTAGATAATTTATTATTTGCAAAGTTTTATATAAAAAAATCTATCCAGAGCTGGAGGACAAATCTGAACTGTTCTTCTCAAAGCACGGTACTGCATTCAACCTTCTCTTCCTTTAATCCAAAAAATAAACCAAAACAACCAACCCCAGCAAACCCCAAACAAACCATACTGGGACTTCTCTAAGTACATAATCAAACACGAAACTTTTACCGTGACATTTTCAGTATTTGCAATGATAAACTTCTACAGTACAGACAGAACGTGACAGAAAATCATTATGCAAGTTCAGAAGTGATGAGCCTCTCCCCTTTTTGGCACATTGTAGCTCTGATAGCAGTCAATTTTTCCCTCATCAGAAGTGGTTAAAGGAAAGGTATCATGAAAAGGCCACTTAAAAGCAAAACAAAAAAAAAAATAAAGAAATGCAAATTTCTATCGGAGTTACACAAGTGCTAAGAACGCTCAGAGCCCGCTAATCTGCTGTTTATTACTCGTATGCTCTCCTCTTTGCCTCGACAGCGTGTACGCGACACTGAAAACCTCACCAAGTGATTTTAAAAGCCGATTTTGAACACTTCGAGCGCGAGTCGGACAATTTACACGGCTGAAATTTCACTAAATAACTTGGAAATTATACCACCACGAACCCTGTCAGGAATACTTATTTTCAGCTCCTTCATCTACGCGGTCACTGTAATGCCGAGCCCTCTACCAACACGCATGCGTTCAGCGGGATGTTCGGAGCGACGCCAGGCTGCCGTCCGTCACTCCGCAAGGCACGCACGCGGACGGGCGCGATCAATACGGCGGCACGGGGGAAGCAAGCCGCAGCGCTGGGAATACGGCTCAGCTGTTTGAGCCCCGGACCTTTCACCACGGACCATATGCTCCCCTGGCATCCCAACACGTCTTGAACAACCAGACGACCTTTTCCCACACTCATATTGTTTGGCCAGACTGCTCCACACACACCTCCTTTTAGCAATTAGCCACACCAACATGAGAAAGTGGTCACAGACCCCTCACGTCTCTTAATGACGCGCTGAAAGCTCAAATAAAAAAAAAAAAAGCTCTTCCTTCTGGAAGATCCAGTCAAGCCTGTGGGTTGCAACAACACGGAGGGAAAAGTTCCAAAGGAATTTGCATCGTTATCGCTCACGTTAATTCCTTTGAGCCTCATGCATCCCTCCTCTTGCACGCTGCCCTCTCTCCTCGTGCCCGCTGGCGTGCTCTCGCCCACTGGACCACAAAAAAAAAAAAATCTGTTCTCAGCCTGACAAAATGCTCACATCATTGCGGATCACGCAGCGGTGGCTTTCAAGAAGAATCAAAGAGAAAGAACTTCTGTCCCTCTCCAAAGGACGACTGAAGGTTCCACTATTCCTAGGAAAGCCGTGGAGGTGTGACAGGGATCCACTGCCCTCTGCTGAGGCGCAGACACTGCACATTCAGATGGCAATTTTGAATTTTTTTTAAGAAGTTATTCTCATGAGAGGACAAGCATGCATAGGACTTGCCTGAACAGGAGAGGAAAATCAAATAATAAAAGATATTTGTAAAGGATGACTTGACTCTGAAGACTTGACGGAAGGGCAGAAAACATTATTTTTCCTTTTTAAAGAACAAAGTGTTTTATTATCTATCATAAGGTAACAATTAGTACTGCTCGCAAAGGCAGGCAGACAAACCTGTGGAGATAAGAGTTCTTCATCTGATGACCATTCACTCTTCTGACAAACTCAAAGTCCATTCAAAAAATTACCAATTCTCTATCTATTGAAAAAGTAAAACAAGATGTGCTTGGATTGGGGTCTTTTTGACCAACCTATGTTTTGACACTGTCGACTTCAGATTTTCACCTTTTTAACTGAGCTGTAGTTGTTGCTGTGCATGCTTGCTTTTACTCAGGGAAGATCAATATTTAAAATATGTTAAAATAAACCACAGCAGTCTAATTCAGTATCCTAAGTAGTATTTGTTACAGCATTCATGTCCAGAGATGCTAAATAATCTTACTTTGAGAGTAATTTTTTTTTTTTTCAAACTATGTTGATATCCGCTATTATTTAGGCAGCACGTTTACAACTACACAAAACACTCTGCTTTGAAAGTATTTTCCTTAGATTTAGATCATATCTATTAAAAAAAAAAAAAAGCCCCCTGAGTTGTCCTTCCTTACTCTATTTGTAGCACAAAAATGATGAAGAGCAGCAGAAGTTAGCCTTATGATTGCTTGCTGTTAATTCCTCTAATGAATGTGGTGATGTGTGTAATTACGGTGTATGTACTTGTCTAACATCTTCATTTTAAATGGTGTTGAGTCCAGGTTCATGGTTCCACTTAAAGAACGGCAACAAAACTTCACCCTCGCCTTTACTGGACCAATTCATAGAATCATAGAAGGGTTTGGGTTGGAGGGGACCTTCAAAGGTCATCTAGGCCAGGAGCAGGGACATCTCCAACCGGATCAGGTTGCTCAGAGCCCCGGCCAACCTGGCCTGGGATGTTTCCAGGGATGGGGCATCCACCGCCTCTCTGGGCAACCTGGGACAGTGCTCCACAACCCTCATTGTAAAAAATTTTTTTCCTAATATCTAATCTGAATCATGTTCATCCTTGGAAGTTTTAAGAGAGCTCTGAATGTTTGCCCCATCTCTTTAGTATTCTATTTCTCTTTCCATGCAGGCAACGTTCATTCCTTCAGGCACGGAATCAATCTCGGAGTGAAAACAGGTATATGACAATTACTTAAATTATCTTTCAAAACTGATATCTCTACAAGCAGTTGTTACATACGTACACCAAAAAAAAAGAATTTAATTGCTGAACAATGAAGGATGATCGTGCAGCACCTAGACATGGGTGACAAATCCTGTTCTGCAAAGATTAAATTAGACATGAACAATGGCAAGACACACTTACCATAGTACCTTCTAAAATCTCTTTTATTAGACTATAATTCAGGACAGAAATAACAACATAATCTAGTGTTCAGAGATTACAGCAGGAGCAGATTTCTAATCCCAACTCTGACACCGACTTCAGCAAGTTGTTTAATCTCTCTCAGCTGTCACTTGTCAAATAACACTTTTTTCTTCAACTGTTAATTCATTATGAGGATGCACCAATAGATCCAACTTTGAAATCATTAAAATAATCTATAAAATATAAAAAACAAACTAGGCGCTCTGAAGGTACCATAAAATAAAATAATTACAGTAAAGGATAACAATCTAAGCATATCAGGATGGAACTGGGAGAAAATCCATAAACCAGACTTTAATCGCTGTTGTTATCTTGTATTTATGTTTAAAAATAAAAATAAAAAAAGAACAAAGCGTGCATGTTTGGCTCACAGCTAATGCTAGGGACAAACCTTTATCTATATTTTTTCAGCTAACAGAGAGCAACTCTATAAATGAAGAAAAATAGAGATGTTGCTTCTCATTTCTGCCAAAGACACAAAAGCTGTAAAGAGTGAAGCGTAAGAAACAGTTCCAGGCAGGGTACTATGGCCAACACCAGCAACGAATCCCTCGTCTATTCCAGTCAAGCGCTGGAACGAGCTCCCCCGGGAAGCAGTTGCGGCCGCAGGTCCGGCGGCGTTCGAGAAGTGTTTGGGGAATGCTCTCAGACACGTGGTTTAACTTTGGGGTTGCCCCGTGTGGAGCCAGGGGTTGGACTCCATCCTCCTGGGTCCGTTCCAGCTCAGATACTCTACAGCTCTATCACCTACCGTGAAGGCACTCGCAAAAAAAACCAGGAGACCAGAAAAGCGCAGGCGTCAGTCGCTGAGGAAACGAAGCTGCTATTCCTACTCATAGATTTCCAAACAGTAGGAAACTGAGATGTTTGTATTAATTTTCATGTTGTCTGCAGTGCTTCAAAGAAGGAAAAAAAAAAAACACAAAGAAAAAACCCCAAACAACCAACCCAAAACAGTTACAATTTTTTTTCTGCTGCTGCTTTTCCATTCAGTGAGGCCTGATGCAGAAGCAATGATTCTGTTTGTACTCCTGGAAACTCTACATTGCATTGGCTCGCATTTTAAAGGTTATCTTTAAAAGCAAAAGAGTTCAAAATTGATCTTTTCAAGCTCATATGTACTCCTTTGTGGATGTGGCTTACGCTCACGAGAAATTCCACTGAAAACAGAGAATAAGCAAATCTTGGATTCGAGCTCTGCCTCTGCTTCCCTCCCTGCTTTTCTTGCTTTTGTATGTAAAAGTCAGCCCTGGCATCCCATCTTAATTTGGCCAACATGAATTTTAACATTAACACTGTTCTGTATCATTTTTGTCATACAAAGTATCATTTACATAATGTTTAATTAAACACAGGACTACAGAAAAGAAAGCAGATTTCCCCATTCGAATATTCTACAAAATAATTCCTCCTCTGGCACACCCAGATAATATATGAAAACTTACAGTGGATTTATTCCACGTGACACTAGCAAACAAGTTAATGTACAATTTAATTGCCTTTGTTTCTTCAGCTCAGAATTGCCTTTTAGTGATATTTATCTGAAATCATGATCTACAAAGAAAATAAATTGTAATTGAGCTCATAAAATTGATCATATTTAGAAGTTGACAACTGTCACATTTATTAATCTGGATTTTACTTCTCCAGGAAGAAGCATACCGGATCAAATATTCCCGCAAAGGCGGCTGGTTTTATGCTGTCTCATGTTTCCTGCAGTATTGTACTTGCATACATTTTTCTAGCTTTATTTATTTATTTATTGCATTTGTAGAAACTACTCCTCTTCCTTCTTCCGCAGCATACCAGAAACTGGTTTTTAAGCAACCTTTTTTTCCTAATGAAATACAAAATAATCAAATCTTTGTAACACCTGATCTGTAACTACAATTGAAAAAAATCAACCAAAACAGCTAAAGTAAAAAAATATATGATCCTTAATCATTGTTCTATAATGCATACTGCCTCAGCAGTAGTAGTACAAATCATCAGAAATCCTAAATACAAATATTAGCGTACAAAACTAACAATAACCCATCTGGCTTGCATTATTTAAATTAAAGTTTGGATCGTGGTAAGTTGAAAAATTATGACAACATGAACTATGCATTCCTGTAAGACCTATATATTTTCAAAATTCCTGTCCATTTAAAACATACCTTACAGCTAGACTGAATTCACACAAAAAAAAAAAATCTGTACAGGTACAAGACACCTCTGCTTAGCCATTTCCTCTGTGAAGCAGCTTTAGCAGGGAAAAAAAAAAAAGTTCATTTTCAACTGAAGATACAAATAAAGAATGAACGCCCCAAACAGGACAGTTAGGTTTTAGGGAAAGATTTTTACCTGGAAGCCTTCCACTCCCGTTTGCCTATTTTGAGATGTACCGCAAGAAAAACGCAGTTGAATCTGGCAGTGAAAGTTTATTTTCTTTAAGAAAAACAAAAACGTACAGAGTGGAGGATGGGAAAGGAAGCAGGCAAAAAGAAGGATGTCTGGATATTTGCCACTGCAAATATGAATGGACTGCAGTAAAACTGAGTTATTTTTGCCTAGAAATGGGGGTTTTGTTGTTGTTTTTAGGACATAATTACCGCAGCCTGGGATTGCTGTGGATGGCACACGCGGCCATGAGAAATGCGTTTGTGGGACTTGCCCCCAGCCTTCAGAAGTCCAGGCAGGGCCATGACGATCCCGAGCACGCGGAACAGGACAGCTCAGGCTTTCGGCCGAGTTTACCTGCGCTGAGATAATGGCATAATTCACACCTCCAGGTACGCCGGCACGGCCAGCACCAGGGCGGAACTGCAGACAGACAGACATGACCTAGTTTTCATCTCACCAGCCCGGGTACAAACAGCAAGGAAAAAGGCAGCAGCAGAAGCGCCTGCAAGAGCGGCTGTGGCGTGTCGAAGCCTGTTCCGCCGCGGGTTTCCTGCTTTTCGTATCCAAGCCGGCTCGCGCACGCTTAAATACGCTGCAGCCACGCGAGGCCCGCCACTGAATACCGGTTGCCACCTCTTCTCCCAGTAACCAATCACTCCAGAAATAAAGACCCTACAGCGGCACAGTGGAGGTGGACTTGTGGCAGATCCGCAGCACGGCCAGCCGCACGCTTCCAAGCCGGCGTGCTTCCCACAGGCACCTGAGCACGCTGCCGAGCTTTTCTCCTCCCATTTCCCTTTGAGACACAGCTCTGCTCTCCATGACCTAGCAAGAGTCCCGACAAAACCAAAAAGATACTGGCAGCTTCTTTTTTGGTTTTCTTCCTCTCTCCCATCCCTAGCAATGATCCCACGCACCAAGCACGTAATTGCTATCTCCTGCTGATGAACCCGGTACTGACCAACATTAAGGAACGCCGAGATGCTTAAGCCCTTTCCTTAAAGCGTTTGTATGCCATGAAAGTTTCTGGGCCAGGAAAGTGAAGCAACTAAGAGGAGGAAGGACAAAATCCTCTTCTCGCTTTAAAGTTTCCTAAGTTTACATAAGGAAAATTAAAATTAGTTCAATGCAAACTTCACCGTTCCTGAAGATGTGATCAGTTGTTCATGATCAGACAAAACTCTTCCAGTTTACTTGTTCTGTCATCTTAATACTACCATGGAAAAAAAAAACAGAAATGAGCTGACCTGCTGTTACACCAAAGCCTGAAGAATTGTGTCTCTCTGGGGCATCTCTCAGGTTAAAACAGACAGAAGAAATTTCAGATGGGCCAAATCTGAGATTACATCTGTGTCATAGATTGACAGTGAACTACCACAGTAACAAGCTGTGGAGTAGGGGAACAAACCTGCTTTCAAGTAAATGCTTGAACCAGCACCTATTCTTCTCCACATGGACCAAAGAAGTCCTTGCAGCAGCGGCACACAAGAGTAAGGACACTCTATTCAAGTATTGATGGCAATATTCATTCAAGCATTCCAAAAAGTTGGCTGTAAGTGAATAAGGGATCCAGAGCAATTTTTGTAAGGTATTTAATAAAACCCAGAAGGTGGATGAATGAGGATTACTACATCAGCACATTTGAACTTTTCCTGCGAAAGGAAAATAAACAAAATACCAAACGGTGAAATCCCTCTGTTGCTGAGAGACAAGGGAAACCTGCTCGGGTATACCTCATCTCAACGAACGCCGAATTTACGACGAGTCCATATTCCTCCATTCATCCAGTGGCATGCGTTTCCAGCTTAATACGGGACCACAGCACTACACCAAGTAACTGCTTTTAGTTTTTTAATCGGAAGTACAGGTATGGTTAAGAATCAGACACACCGGGTAATAAAAAGCAGCTGCCACATCTTCAGTTTCAAAAAGGTTCCCGCATGAAACTTCTCTGGGTTTACAAACACATCTTCCAGATCCACTGGCAATGTCTCTTTCCTTTCCAAACTGTTGGGTCTTTATGACAAATCCGTATTTGTGTGTTATACAGGACTGAACACACTACTGATAACCAGAAAGTCTTGTTGGGATCTAAATGTATGGTGTCATGCAATTACATTACTTCATGGTTTGAGGTGTTCACAGGGGAAATTATTTACCCAAACCAGCAACGTCATGCCGTGTTTGCAGCCAGGCTTTGCTGGGGAAAGGAGGAGGTGGGTGTCAGGCGGCTCTGTCGCAGCCCTGTGGTAACAGCAAGAAGAAAACACAATGCACGCAGGACACTGCGGCACCCGTAACGCATCTGTGCTCCTCACTGAGCTGAAGCACAGCCCACTGGCGTGTCTTCTGCTCCGTTAGCGTTCACCGAGATGCACATGAAGAGCTCCTTCCAAACACCTTGGGCCAGCCTGACCCAGGCAGAAAGCTAAGCCTTCTTTACCTATGAACTTACAGCCATCGCAACTCCGAAGAACCTAATTCATCCTCTCTTGGGAACACCAAAAACTTCTAGCAGGTAGGTGAACTTCAGACGCAACCAGTCTTGCAGAGCCTCTTAAAGAGAATAAGACAAATAGGTAACTTGGAGATCTTCCATCCTGCTTTCTCAGTAGTTTGTAATTCAAGTTCTCATCTCAAGTCAGACATTCGTTCTCCTCTGCATTTTCCCAGAACAGGCAACAGCAACTTTCTACCACTGACAGTCTCGGTGCAACAATTTTGCTCTGTCTGAACAGTACTACCCTTGGCAGTAATTCTTTAAACTGTGGGTGGGTACCCAGCCATCATTTTGTACGTGCACCCTGATTTCAGAACAACAAAACAAAACCAAACCACTTTTCCTTAACATTTCTTTTGCAGTAAAAAGCTTTGTTTTCAGATGGAAAAATCTCCAAATTGAGACAACCTACTTTAACGCCAGAAAAATTTCCTGCACTGTACAGAAGAAAGGCAGATATGAGTAATGTACTGTCTGTAAATATCCATATATAAAATAAGAAAACGTGATACCATCACTCTTCTCCACAACTGGGACAATACAGACACTCTCCAGCATGATCCTGGAAGCCCAGGAGGTGTTTAGGTGACACTAGTAAGATCTCTTATTCTGGATACACACTAACACAGTGCCACCTTCTAGGTCCAGAGCAGCCTGGGATGTCTGCCTTGCACAGCTAAACGTTTAAGCTGTCTTCTGGAACAGGCTAAGGATGCCCTGGAACACAGGGCAGCTACTTAGGAGAAGTCCTCGCAGGAGGGTTGGACTAGATGACCTTTGAAGGTCCCTTCCAACCCTAACCATTCCATGATTTTAAGTCCCAAGGAAGTACGTGCAGTCCCTGGTTGGAGACGCATGGATGACAACGTGGAGACCACGTTCCCCAAGAGCAGATGGATGGAGAAAGGCTGCTTCATAGAGGACACAGCTCCTAACCTGGTTGCTCGTTAACCAACTACTAAACTCAAGTTCATCAAGGGAGGCTTCATTCCAAACTTACGGCTAACAAAGCAAGCTCTAAAGGAGGACGGTTCACAAAAACCACAAATTATTTATGAGTATGGATACTATGGCTTTTGCAGAACACAAGTGTACCATAAAATATTCCTAAACGATACCTCGAAATGCTAGAGACACTTCAGTCACATCCACTTCCCCTTCTTCCCAGTGTCCAAAAAACAGCTGCAAAAATTCACAAGTTTTTAGAATCAGATTTCTTTTTTCTTCTGGGAGAAGGGAGAGGATTGTCCAAAATCCTGCTCCCAGATGAACCTAAACTTACACAGCAAAGTAGCATATCCATCTGTGCTTTTGTGCACCAACATTTCATGCAACGTTTTGCATCAAATTTTGAACAACTATGAGAAAAACAAAAAAAAAAGGTGTCATTCACCCTACACTGATGGACTCTTTGTACTTCTGTACTTACTATACCGCACGTCACATTACGAAGGAGTAAAGCAGCCCCAGCAGATAACACGCCAAGAGCGGAGAGCACGCATACCGAATACCGTCACAGCCCGCCGCCGGAACAACTTCCAAGCACCAGGAGCTTCCTTGCGAGCAGTCGCTCACCTTCGCAGCAAGAGTCAGCTCAAATTACCGCAACAGAGAGCAGCTAAGAGTTACCTCACTTCAGTTACTACACTCCAGTTAGCCCCAGTAAGCATAACTTTACAGCCAAACCCAGAGCTCAGTAGTTTGATCGGCAGCTGATGAATTTTGCTAATTCATGTAAATTGTGCTAACTCAATACATCGCCTGTGGTTGAATTCCCGTTTAGAATACGCCAATAGTTTTACTCAGTTATGTTTTGCCCCAGACTTGGTATCATCAATAGGTAAAATAAGAGCACGTACAAACACGTGGTTTGGATTAACAATTTTTGCAGAAATGGAGGGCGTGTGTAATTTGAGATGTTACATTATTCCTGCAGTTCCTACAATGGTCAAGATGCTCCAGCTTTCCTATCTGCTCATTATTCCCCTAATCTTCTACTGCTGAAAACCAGCACTGCTTAAACCAGCCTTTTCGCCATTTTGCAGGATTTATATGAATCAGCTGAAATCCAATTGCTCTTCTACAGCCAGCCATTGAGAATAACATGTCCAAAAGCTATTAAGAGTAAAAAAAGAGTCTATGACTTTGGGAGAAACATCAGAAATAGACATCTGCTTACTTAAAATATGAACACAGGTACAGGCTGACCATACTCTGCACAACACCGAAAATGTGTTTAGAAACAAGTCTGGATATTCCTCCTCTTCCCATCTCTACTGCGTGGAGTTAGAAAGGCTCCTCGCTTATTTCTAAATATAGACCTCATGATCAGATCCTGCATGATAGGTTTGTGAACACGGGCAGGATGATTTCAGCCTGGAAGAGCAGAACAAAACACAGAACAAGTCACGGTGCTCCTCGGAGTCCTCTTTAAGGTCGCCACCCGTGGGGACACAGCCCAACACCTCCAGAACAACCGGAGGGGAAACGGCCAGAGCTGCAACTGAGTAAGTGGAGCTGTAATCTTTATTACGATGGGGTAAAACAGAGGAAGGGACTTCCAGTTTTTAAACGAGAACAGTACAGTTCTGAGGGACCCTGTAAGTACCGAGCTGGGTGTCCTCAATTGCACAGCTTTCAGTAACACTCTTTTCCTCATCTTCTCTGCGGTAACTAAGATGGACTCAAAGCAAGGGCAAATAACAAATAGGTATCTGTTGATTTTAGAAAGTTTGCATTCATTAAAAAAAACCCTAGAAAACAAAAACAACAAAAAAACCAAACCCAACCACCAAACTAGATTTACAGGTCTAGCAAGTATTACTGCATATTTCTGTAAGCTTCCACGCTCCTTGTAACTCTATCACACTGGTAACTCGATAGCGCTATATAGTTATTAGCATCAGAGGAGCGTCTCAGGCTGAATACGTCCAGTCGCTAAATTACGCGAAGAAGGACCCTGAAGCCACCTGTGTTTGGGCTCCTCACCCTTGGAAGCCTCACCAGGCTTGGGGAGCTTCAGCAAGGGCCAATGACTTCTGCTGGCAAACCTCCAGGCCCTAGTTCAGCATTCTGCTAGCCCCACTTTTGCTCATTTCTGTCAGATTCAGCGAAATTCCTGCGTAGTTTACTAACCCTTTGTAATCCCCAATAAACAGCTCAATCGTTAACAGCGTTAACAAGCCGTGCATCACACAACAAATCATTTATGACCCGCCTTTTCGTCTTCCCTCACTGCTCGTGGCTTTCCACCTTTTCTGCTTCTGTTGGTGTCTTGGTTCAGTTGAATTCTTTGTTCATTTATTCCTTCTGTTGGGGGTGGGGAAGAATCAGAGTATTTTTCAGTTAGGAGATAAAAAGAATCCTTTTGTTCTGCTCAGATTGGTATTTTATAAATTCAGTATGCTCTCCCTTCCGTATTTATTCTGGCCTTATAATCCAAAATGGTCAGAGAGGACAAACAGTCCTTCACAAGAGGCTCCCAAACCCCTACAGCAAAAATTTAAGTTATCACTTACTTAAAAATAGAAACTGAGGTCTAAATTGGTAGATTATATCATTGATCTGGGCCCTTTTATCTGTGTTAGCAGAGCTGTACAACGTATAAATCTAGTGGCAGCCTCAGTGCAGAAAAAGTCACTGTTCCAGACTCCTTGTAGAATTTCTCCAAGGGCACAATTTTTTTTACTACATTGTTCTAACTATGAACTTACCAGTGGACAAGAAACTAGAATTCTTTTCTGTGTATTTTTGGTTAGTTCGATGCTTTGTTATATTTTAACCGACTTTTTTGAATGTCATTTTAAGATTTGTAAGAAGAATCAAGGAACTGCACCCAAGCTTCTCATGTCAACATTGAAAGGTCTAAAGTTTTGTAACACCAGCACCTAAAAAAAAAAAAAAAGAAAAACCAAACCAAAGGCTACACGGTGGACAGCAGATTCTCCTTATCACCACACTGGGTTTTCCCCTGCTAGATCTTCATGCAAGGCAAAGATACCACCACCAAGCAGCGTTCCTTGCTCACCTGGACCTACCCCGCACTGGGACAGCCGCGCGCCTGTTTGAAACGTGCCTCTGTACAGCAGCACCTTCCGTCCACTTCGGATTAAAACAACGACACAAACACTTTCTGTGGTGCAGAGCACAGCCTGACACAGCGGCACAGATCGCACTGGCTTAACGGCATGCAAAGGGCAGGTTTTTACCCTTAAGTAAGCAGCATCCCATAACTGCTAGGTTTGCACCTAAAGCACGGCCATAGGAACTCCATGTTGGTCGTGTAAGCGTAAAGTGGGCAAAATCTTCTGAAATATCAGAATATTCCTCTTAAAAGTCACGTTGTTTAGAAAGCGTAGGCCTACCGTTGCCTAAATAAATCAATGGCAGGTCTTCCCAGTGGCATGAAGTTCCACACTTTGCCAACACAACCCTGTTATATTTGTTACTAGAAGAGAGTCAATAGGGCTCATGGAGACCTCTGTTACCAAAGAGTAATCTTCACAAGAGAAATTTCAGCAACAGATACGAACAGAATTAACCCAGGGAAGATTCTCCTCTCCAAAACCAGCTATCACTCAAGAAACATTTGTTGTATTTGCCAGTAAACCACTCAAGAAATTGCCTATTGAATGCGACATATTTAATGAGCGTCTCCATGACCGCAGAAATGACAAGTTCCCAAAACACAAGGTCTGACTCCCGTACTATTGCACTCTGGATAACGTCCACCTGCTTTCAAGCTACGCTAATATTTCTCATTTCGCTGGCTAGACAAAGGCCAAGTGGCATACTCTCAGAAAAGCTCCGTGTACGACTGACTTTCTTAACGGAAGTTCTCAAGTATTCACATCTGAATGATTTCACCTCGTTTCAACCGCCTTGCATCAGAAGCCAGAAACTACAGAAGCTGCTTCCCAGAGTTCTCCAGCCCGCCGTGACAACTCCCCTCCGCGAGGAGGAGAAGTCAGAAGGGGCTGGTGGAAAGCTGTCCGTAATTCTCCCTAAATCTCTGGTTGCAACCGGCTGAAACAAGAGGTCAGCCCCAAGCAGGTGCAGAACTGGGGTTTGGCACCGGCTGGAAAAAAGCAGAAATGAAGAGCATAATTGAATCTGCTGCGCTTTCGCTGAAAAAAGGTGGTGGAAAACACTTGTGCAAGAGAGTCTAAGGGGGAAAACAATCTTTCACAGCGTGTAATAATTCACGGGCAGGCTACAGCAGTTATGACTTCAGAAAGTTAGCAACAATAAAGTGCAACTGCAAGAGACAGCTATACACATCTGGGTCACAGCCAGCGCTGCCAAGGTCCCGGGCTTCGCAAGCAGGCTCCACGCACACTCCTACTCGTGCAAGTCTTTGCACAGGTAATATTCTGTAACATTATTTTACGCTAACATTCACCCTCATCATCAGAAAGGGCCAGTATCAGTCTAGCACCTAGCCAGGCCAATCCCATGCAGCTAAAATAACAAGCTATTTTCTGTGAGAAAGGCATAATGCTCACGATACACGCAAGTCTAACGCAAGTCTCAACTGGCGAGGACATGACAGATCTTAGAGCTTGATAGCTTCAGCACAGCCTACCCGGCTCCACCTGCTCCGCTCTTCACTACGTACACGCCCCGCTTTCTCCAGCGTATGTTCCAGAAGCATGACCAACGCTCAGGTGTTGAGACGACGGCTAGCATTTTGTGTTTTCAAAAATGTCGCTGTCCTTTTGACAAACCCACTGCTGGAGACAAAGTAAAATCCAGCCGAGAGATCTCGGTGGGGCGCGGAGCAGAAGAGCGGTGCCACAGGTGGAGCGATACGCGTGGCCTAACGCTCAGCTCACCTGCCAGAGAGAACCGAGCTGACAGATTACGGCATGAACCCTTTGGCCAAATGACCCTTAACTAATTCTATTAATACTGCCCGTGCCCTCCAGAGAGGAGCCAATTCTTGGTAAAATGTACACAGATGTGGAGAGCAGAATGGGGAGGAAAAACACCCCCCAAACCAAACAGGTGTGTGAAGTGTTAAACGGCTCCAGTTCATCTGTTGTGTTGTGTATCATTTCTCCTTAATGATAAATTCACACAAAAATAAAAAAGCTAAAAGCCTATTAAAATGTCTGTTTCAAGACAATAGCATTCACTTGTTAGCCTGTGTGCTCAAAACTCTCTCACATTGGAGCTCAAGACCTGCAGAGCACAACGACACCTAAAGCAAAACCAGTTTTGAAACAGGCCAAGATCTCAAATTTCCTTCACGCTGGTAGTTCAGTGCTCCCTTCACATCCTGTCCTTCGTTACCTACTGCTGGCTGAAGATAATCTCTTCCAGGCTTCTCAAATGCTGACACAGGAACCTCCGTGAGCACACTGAACTACTTCCTTTTCTCCTTGAAAAGATTTAATAACCTACAACTTTCTTCTGTGCCCTATTCGTAGTCTATAGTTTTCTTCCTTCTTGTATCAAATCTGCTAAAATAAAATTTTATGGAGTGTCAATTCAACAAAGGAAAGACTATAAAGTTAGTTCTGACAGCTCCCTTCCTCAAAAAAATTTAATCAAAAAAGAAAGAAAAGAAAAGAAAAAAAAATCCTTTGCCCTTGAAAAGATGAATTGAATAGCCTTAGGTATTCTATAGCTGTATTTATGAAAAACTTTTTGGACGCTAAACACACAAGTCTCCACAGAAATGAGGAAAGCACTTTGCCCAAGCCATAAGCTGCTTTTTCTGTGGCACAGAGAAAAACACGCTCCACTCCACTGCTAGACATCGGCTCGTCTCTCAGAGAGGTGCAAGCCCCATCCATCTCAACGGGAAGCAACGCCTATGAGATAACACCATCAAACGTGTAGCCTCAAAAAACCCACATACATGTGCGCACAAACATAGGCTGTTCAGATTTAGCAGAGCAATAATCTTCTCTACAGAAACACACAATGTGCTGGCCAGATATTATTTTCAAGTTTCCTTACCAAAAACCATGTTATTAACACTGAATATTGTAACGGTACCACCAAATTGCAGTACTTAACACTAAAAATAAATAAATAGATAAATCAAAATTAATAAACGACAGAATGTATGACTGTTACTCTTCTATATGGGAAAGACATTCTACTTTAAAGTACAAAGTCATGGTAAGAGCCATGTAAAAGTAAGGCAAAGCTCCCTGGCTATAAATGAAAATAAGGCCAGCACATTTAACATCTCCATAGTTTATATTGGAATGTTGCAGAAATTTATTATTTTCCTCATTTTTGCCCAAAATAATTAGGTTAGATTTTAAAATTTTGTATTTTATAATAGCAAGAAAAACATCTAAAAAGAAAGATTACCAGGGATTAACCCACTTGCTGAGCACGTATTTATATTTCACGCAGAACAGGCATTTTCACTTTGTTAGATTCTCCCCTAACCTGTCTGAAGTCAAATAGCCAACTGACCAATGTATTACTATATAAAAATCTAAATTACAAACCCAAATCGTCTCAGATCTGGTTTCCTAACTTAAAGCAATTATTTATTAACGCATTATTCATCAAATGCTGAATCATGGGGAAAATGCCTAAGTAACTCACTGCTACTTTGCAGATAATTTTATTTCAGTTGATTGAATAAATCCCTTTTTCTTGTTTTTGGTAGGATTGAATCTGAATATTTATTTAAAACAATGTTGCACAGCTGTTTTAGTTGGGAGAAAAACATACATTTAAGTATTTTGGACAGGTTTGGGGGTTTGTTGTTGATTTTTTTTTTTTTTTTTTTTTTAGAAAATTCTTGAACAGAAAAAAATGAATGAAAAAATTAAGTTCATTTCATGTATGCAGAGGTATTCCCTTGTAGCCAAGCTCAGAAGCTAACACAGAAGAGTATCAGCAATTAGAATTTAAGCTATCCAATAGAAATTAAATTTAGAAATCAAGTTTTTCTCATTATAAGAAGTCTCTTCTACTGTTCAACCTAAATTATCACTTCTCTTTTTTTATTCTTTACTGAACTATCTAGAATGATCCCCCTGTATTAGGTCCAAAATAATTTCCACAGAAGTCAATGAGAAAAAAAAAAAAAAATCCCTCATTATTCCTATTATTTTAGACTACAATAATACCAGGGCTTCACTCACGATTGACAAATAAACAGAAGAACACCGTCCAGAAGCAGCACAAAATAATTCAGTCAGTCATTGGATTCAAAGGGATCAGAGAATAATTCTTAAAATGCAAACTGCTTAATGCTTACCAAATCAGCACATCTGGTTCCTACTTCTGTTCAGGTTCCTCAAAAAATCCTGTTCCTATTTCTGTTGAACCACTTAAGCACTCAAAATACACAGAAACTGTTGTTATTCAAGAGATACTCCTTTTGTCACTAAGGTACGCTGAATTTATTCCCTATGGCACAAGCCATTCTTCAGGCCATTATCTCAAACTAAAAAATGCTAAATCATATTAAGGCTCTTGTTCAATAAAAAAAAAAAAAAATTCTGGCTGTATTCAATGGCAGAACCTTTGTCCTTGTATATCTAAGTCTAGAAATATTAATCCGCATAGAAAGATGCAAGCAACTTAAAAAATAATTTTCACATTTTTATTAATTGTAAAACGTATGCTTCTGGCTTTGTGAATAAATTAGTAGCCTTAAAACTCTGAAGATAAGAGAAAAAAAAAAGTTAAATTCTCTACCAGAATGCATTTGCTCAAGTGTAAAGCTAACAAATGCTAAAATTTTTGGCAACGCGTCTGCATTTCTGAATCATTAGGTAGTCAAACTATTTTTTGATTTTGCTTGCATGACGTTGGATTAGAATAATCCATATAAATCAGTGGTTTCCCCTCACCAGGAATACTGTGTTTATTTCTGGTCATCTGATGTCAAAAGGATGCATAAAAAAATAGGGAGGTTCAGAAATAACTAACAAAAATGACTTGCATGTACAGCAGTGGGTTAGAATTGTTTACTCAAGAGACAAGAAAGAAAGAATATGGTCAAAGTAAACAAAATAATGGCGAGCCAGAGAAGGCACGCTGAGCATTTCAGCCCCCCTTTTCGGAACAGAATGCCGGGATGCTTTTCCTAACGAAAACTTACACGTGTAGGTCGTTGTCAGAGATATCTGTTTGTGCTACGGCGAGGGCAGAACGCTCCGATGCCTTCCTCCAACCAAGACACGGAGCCCACAGCCACAAGCCGGCACTGCAGCCGGACAAAGGAGAAAAAGCCGAACTCAAGTCATGTATTCAGTTGCCTAGAGACTTCACCGGTGGAAACCTAAACATCTAGGCCAAAGTTCTCAAAGATATTTAAGCACTACTTTTCTACTGATACCAGTTATCGTTTGAAAACAGCGGGGCTTGGTGTCCAAATATGCCTGATCATCTAGACTGTAACAACTTGAAGCTCTTCCAAGGCCAGGCAGGAACAGAAGACAACGCTGTGAAATTATTTATATGGCCGATAGCAGTTGTATGCCTATTTGTTCCCCTTTTCAAACCATCCTGAGGTACTCCTGTACGTAAAGACTGCGATTAAGCAGCACTTTCTACTTCATACTGTGAAAATACAAACCACAGGGCTTCACGCTCCCGTCTCTGGTAAATCTATCAGGTTTTTTTTTTTCCCCCCCATAAATTGTCATCACCTCGCCGTCCCATCACGTCCGTCTCTGGATCTCCTCCCCTCCATCACAGCACAGCCCCAGGGCCCAGTTCCCAAAACCTCTCCCCGTTTTCACTACAGCCCTGGTTACCTCCCCACCGCCCCTCTTCAACTCTTCTCCAAGCGCTTCCCTCACCTCCCTCCGCTTCCCTTCCCGGTGCCATTCACCGCTTCGCTCCTGACCACCAACCCCTCTCCCCAAAGCCTGCTACTTCCTAACGTCTCGCTGCTCGTTTCCTTCCTCCTCCCACACCACAACGCCTCTCCAGAAGCTTTCAGTTACAATTCTCCTTTCTCTTACAGAGAACAGGAACACCAACTCCCCTGAAAATAAGTGTACCTAATGTCAAATACCACAGCGAATAGCAGGGAGCCTTATCCACAGGCGGTACCTTGCAGCTTCAGGGAACTTGCCTCTCCGGTGAAGCAGGCTTCGCCATCGAAAAATAAAAATATTTCTACCTGGTGATGCATTTTGTGAAGTTTCAAGTTTATCTGCGGCATTCCAAACTCACTGCACTACAGACAGGCAGAAAAAACGCCATGAAATTGAGCATCAAACACGACTTCTTCAACTGACTAATCGCTCTTAGGTATTTCTACTAGGGTAAAATAAAATATCTGGGTAAAGAAAGAACAAACAACAGGAGAGTCTATGCAAATTGAGGACAGAATAAGTACAGATTACACTGGACGGGATTACTGCAGAGATTAAAAAAAGTAGTAATTATTTGCAAAATTCTGATGAACATACCGATTCACAGAACCTAATCTTAATTAAAATACCACCTCTCCGCAGAGACCTCTAGGATGCCTGCTAACAGACTTTTCTTTTGTTAAATGCAGCAATATTAAAAATTAGAATGATATACTTCCAAACGGTTCCACTATGGGGTGAGTGTGTTTCTGGTTACTCTATCAAACCTACAACTTCCAAAAAAAAAAGCTGAATAAAGTTTAAACCTACTTTTACTCAGCTTAGATCAATATCTGGAGAAAGTTTTGTTTGTAAATTAAAGAAAAATTGTGAACAACAGGTTCTTCAAAGTTTATTTCTTTGGTAAGTTATTATTTAAGAAAAACAATGTAGTTACGACGCACAGGAATACCTTTACCTATATGAAGTATTTATTAAGTTCCTTTTACATTAAAAAAAAAAAGACTTTAAAATTATTATCTTTTAATTTGCTATTCATTTTTTTAGTTCCAGGGATATGCTCATTAAGTTCTACCTCACCATGTGCCTGCAGATTCTTAGCAGAACTCAGATAATGGCTTGAGTTACAAAAAGGGATTAAGATTGATTCATAACTGTGAAGTTTTTCAGAAAAGAAGCATGGGAAAAAGACCAGCAAAACCCACAAGCACAGGAAGAAAGCTAAATATGTAAGGTGATCCACTAGGAATCCACATACCAGCTGATTAAGAAGCTGCCTAACGACCAGCTTTTGGGATGATTACATGGTTAGAACAGCTCATTCCCCACTACCTTTGTGAAGTCAGAACTCATGAAAAATTCAGGTTTAGGGCTTGACCCAACACCCAAGGAAGTCAGTAAATATTTTAGCACTGAGATCAGTGAAAACAGAATAGACCTATTATTTTTTTCCTCACTGTAAAGATTTCATATATAGATTTTTAATACCAAAATATTAAGAGGACAAATATTGTATCAATATTTTAAAAAATTAAAACCACCTTATACAGCACTATTACAATACCCCAAACCACACACCTAATACAAACCTATTTATCAGAGAACAACAGCCTGGCCAAAGCAGGATACAAAACCTACAACAAAGCTGTTACGAGAGTAATACAACTTTCAGAAAAAAACTTCGACACTATCCCAGCGAGCGCTGCAACTTTATAGCTAGTATGCTC